>JAJJMC010000728.1:3863505-3927066 GCA_023531435.1 Papaver californicum | reverse complement strand
TTGGTGTTTTTTACTTAATGGGTATTTTGATGGAACCAAAATTGGTTTCATCATATTTTGTATATGTATGGTTGTGACCAACTGTGTTGATGTTTTTACTTAATGCCTATCTTTATGGAACCAAATTTGGTTTCATCATATTCTGTATATGTATGGTTGTGAACAACAGTGTTGGTATTTTTTACTTAATGGGTATTTTGATGGAACCAAAATTGGTTTCATCATATTCTGTGTATGGTTGTGACAAGTTTTGTTTGTGCTTATGGTTTACTTATTCTGTAACATGAAAAAAAGACTGACAGAACCATATAGGTGCTCGTTGCATCATTTGTGTGAAGAGGAACCTAAGATAAAAGCTTTGATACAAAGTAAAAAAAAACACATGAAGGCACTTGTTGCTTTTCCATTTTGGCGTTTCTTCAAACCGTTCTTCGATGGTACGTTGCAAGAAGAAAAATTGAAGAAAAGGACCAGAGCAATTCAGATGATCTTAGGGTCATATTATAGAAGTGTCAAGCGTCAGAAACCAGATTGTTTCAAGTTGATGAGAGCAAGGAATATGATACTACAGACAACACCTGAACAGTTCGCTGTCATTTTTGGTCTACAAATGATGAAGAATGTAGATATACCCAAAGATGTTGAGCTGAAGAAAAAGGTGAACATGTTTACGGGCGAGTATTTTAAAAGAGATAAGAAGATGAGGAAAACTGATATTATCAGAGCTATGATGGAAACTGCAGCAGATGAAACCAAAGCTGAAGACTTCGTCAAGCTATTCATACTCTATCTCTTGGTTTCGACATTTTTCCCAAACAAAGGTGGGCAGAATCTGACTTCAAAATACTTGTACCAAGTATTTGAGATGAATAAAGTGTGTTGGTCTGATGTTTTTCATGAGTATCTAATTGAGTCTATAATTAAATCTAAAGAAGTTGATAATGTATCAGGTTGCGTCATTTACCCATTGGTAAGTTAATTTTTGTTTCTTTTGATTCATAAATTTTTTGTTTTTTTATTTTTCCGAGTTTGATTACTAATTTAAATGTTGTGTTGTGTATTGTTTTTTTCAGTATTGTTTTGCTGAGATGACAAACATAACATTGAGACAAGATGGGAACGAAATGTACGCAAGGTTCGCTAGATGGAACCTTGATGAAATAAGCAAGGAAGTGGTGAATAATTTTAATGATCTCTGCAATAAACCAGAAATTTTCTCCAAGGTAAAAACAACAAAAGTTCTTGTTTGTTTATAATTTTTAATGTCTGAGAATTAAAAATTTCAATCATTTATTTGGTTGCACCTTATTCCAGATGAAAAGCAAATGATGGAACCAAAAAAAGGTTCCATATTTTATTTAATTCTAACTTATTAATCATAACTTTTCTTGTGTTCCGCAGATGAATGTGGGTTACCGTCAGGGACCCTTCTTGCTTCAATATAATGAACAAGAAATACGCTTGGTCCAGCGTATAGAGGAAGAGGAAACTCATGTTGAAGATTACATAGATGATGATGTAAATGAAGAGGATAGTGCAAGTGAAGAGATTGTTGGTGAAAGAAAAGAAGAGATTGTTGGTGAAAGAAATGAAGAGAGTGTTGGTGATAGAAATGAAGAGAGTATTGGAACTGGAAATGAAGATAACACTTACAAGGAAAAATATCAGTGAGCGAGAATTTTGATTGAAAAGCTTACAAGCGTTGGTAACAATGGGCTTTCGGAAGAAGATCAATCAATTCTTGCAAAATATGATGCTGAAGATAAGTTAGAACCAGTGAGGAAGACTTACATGAGACAGAAACGTAAGAGAGATGAAACAGAAACAGTTTCAAACACTGAACAAGATGTTGGTAGTGTTGAGGTTGAAGAAGATAGTAAAAAAAAGTCTGACAATGATGAGGTGATAATTTACTTTACTTTGATTTGATTTAATTTGTTTGTTGTTATTGAATCTAATTTTTTTGAAATCAATAAATCTTGCAGGTAATGAATATGTCTGAAGAAACAGAACAACATGATGCAGTGGAACCTGAAAAGGTTTCAGCTCATGAAGAAGTTCAGGAGCAACATGATGCAGTGGAACCTGAAAAGGTTTCAGCTCATGAAGTTCACATTCAAGGATTAACTGAAGATTTGGAGGATTCTTTGTTGGAACCAGAAAAGGTTTCATCAAATGAAGGAGAAGTTCAGGAGAAAGAGCTGATGTAACCAGAAAAGGTTGCATCATCTGAAGGCAAAGCTCATCAACTGATTGAAGAGATTTCGGAGTTAACTCTGAACACAATTGAAGATTTGGAGGTGAATGAGAAAGTAGAATCTGAAATCAAAGGGAAGCAAACCAAAGATAATATAATGGAAGAAGTTTTGGAGATAACTTCAACCACAGCTGAAGATATAAAGGTGGCTGAACAAATTGAATCTTCTTTGTCCAAGACTAAATTGAGGAGTGCAATAGAAGAAGTTTCTGAATTGACTCCAGACACAATAGAAGATATCAGAGTTGCTGAGAGAATAGAATTGAAAGCGAAGAAAAGTTATTCATCAAAGCCATAGATACAGATTGAAGTGTCAACTCAAAGCTAGGGTTCAATTGATGAAACTATTCTTCAGCAAATGGAAGATGAATATGCAAACAATACATCTACATCAAATCTAGAAAGTAAATGCATGTGCTACTACTCTTTTATAAACATGGCAAATGATGTGATTGCTTTAGAAGATGATGTGCCTCATTTCGAGTTGGGATTGACGCAAACTGACAGTGACAAAGAAGAGATAGTGAAGACGTCAGTCCCGAACAAAAAGTGAGTAACATAATCTCAAGGATGAGAAAAACAAAAAGGAGCATGCAAGTACCTGTTAAGATGCAGGATTATACACCTGGAGAAGCTAAGAAGAAGAAAAGAAACAAGACTCGGTGTATGAGCAGAAAACAAACTACAAAGTTGGAGAAAAAAACAAAAAGAGAAAAGGGAAGTCAAGTTGAAAGCAGTGGACAACTTAAAAATTATGCAAGTGCTGGATTCAAATGAAAAACCGATTGTGTGTAGATATTTTAAAATGCACAATGAAAAGTAAGTGACATTCATACCATTAAGTTTTTTGGTTTCATAATTTAAGTGTTTCAGTTTCTTTTCTTCTTCTTAAATATTTAATTTGTTTTTCAACAATTTAACAACAGTAACATGGCTTGGGAGAAGAAAAATGTGGGCCTGTACATTGCATGAAGGAATATGAACACCTTGATAAGAAAAGGTGACATTGCAGTAGATATGATTGAGTTCTACATGCTCAAATTGTAAAAAAACATATCAAAAAAAATCAAGAAACCAGATGGCGCTCCTAAGTACAAAAGGACAGTTTTTCTAAGCACATATGTCTATGTAAGTTTCATCTAAATTCTCTTATACAAGTGTCTTTCTGAAAACGATGAAACAAATTTTGGTTTCATCAAATAAGGTTTCATCTGTTTCAATTACATTTTTCTGTAAAAATAGGTTTCAATGATTTTCATCTTGGTTTCATCTGTTTGTAACATGATGTTAAGTTTCATCTGTATAGGATTAAAAATTAGAATTTAATACTGTGTTTTCCTAGGATCAAATATCATCTCTTGGAGTGCTCGAAAACACAAAACTTATAACTGAGTAAGTGAAAGACGAAGTAAGAGCATGCTATTGAAGACGTTGCAAGATATGTCATTTATTTTTTTAATGAATTTCAGACACTGCACTCAATCGGGCAAAGTTGCCACACTGCAATTGAAGCTTTCATTGATAAAATGGATTACACTCCAGAATTTGTATTCGTTCCATTGCTAACAAAAATAAGTGAAAAGTCATATCACTGGACATTGTTATTCTTTGATAATGAGACTGGAGAATTCTCTCACTACAACTCAATGGCCTCCACTGAAGGTGAATGCAACAAAAGTGTTGAAAGCATGAAAGAAAGAATGGCGTCAGCATTTAAACAACATGTTGCAAAGCTTAGCCTAGACCCGGCAAGTCAAATAAAAGAATTATTTTGAACACCCCTTTGTGCTGTCAACAAGATGTGTAATTACTTTTAAAAGAACTTGTGATATCTTCATTTCAATCATTTTTTGTCTTTTTCAATTTAAAGATATTGTTTTGTTAATTTCAGGAATGATTGCGGACTTCATGTTTGCTATTACATGAAGATCCTTTTGAAAGGAAATTTTTCATCCGAAGAGCACATAAAACAAAAGGTGCAAAATATGAGGCCAAAGTTGGCATGCAAGATACTCATTGACAAAGTTGCAGACTATGAGTCCAAAGTTGTAACTTAAAGTTATAATGGAGAAAAGAGGGGCAAAGAAAGAGGAGTAACATGAAGATTCAGTTGTGCAATTGTTTGGTTTCTTTTCAGGTGTGTCTCGTTAATGGTGTCAGAGAAAGAAGACTGATGGTGCGTTAATGGTGATTGTATGTTCATGGAAGAGAAGATGCAGTTCATGGTGGTAAAAAAATAGTGAAACAGAGTTTGGGTTAGAGTTTCTGAAAAAAAAAGGTTGAAACTAAGAACAGTGTTAATCAATTAGTTTGTGGTAAAATACAATGGTTGTCCGTAAAACATCTTATTCAATGATTTGTAAAGAGAGGGTAGCTAAGAACAGTCTTTTCATCAGTCACTACTCTTAAGTTATAAAATATGTTGTGATATTTTTCTCTTAATCAAGGATGAACATCTTATTCCATGATTTGTTTCATCTTATTACAGGATGATATTTTTCTGTTAATCAATATTTTTTGTTTCATCTTATTCCAGATGAAAAAACATGATGAAACCAGAAAAGGTTTCATCATTATTTTTGGTTTTCATCTTGTTCCAGAAAAAGTTCCATAATTTGTTTTTGTTTCATCTTATTCCAGTTGAAAAAAACGATGAAACCAAAAAGGGTTCCATCACATTTTTTGGGTTCATATTGTTCTAGATGAAAAAACATGATGAAACCAAAAAGGGTTCCATCAACTTAAAGATATAAAAACCCTGAAGAATGTGTCAATCTATGAAACCTATTTTGGTTCAAATAAATTATAAAAGCCTGTAACTCTGACAAACTTAATCTAAAAATAAAAAAACATGAAAGACCTGGAGCAAATTGAAAACTGTAAAAATTATAGAAAAAAGAATAATAAAAATATGTAGATTAAAACATATAGTAGTCTAAACCTGTATTAGTCTAAACAAAAAATGAAAATGAAAGTCGATGAATTGTTGTCAAAATGAATTCACATCTGCCGCGCAGGGCATGTCCTTCGGTTATGGGCACTCAAAACATGGCAGCTACCACAAGTTCTCATCTTCTTATTAGGAACTGAACCTGTATTAGGAATTCTCTTCTTCTTCCTTGGACGACCTGGTTGTGGTAGAGCATCATGACCAAGAACAAGAGATTTTGGAGACACAATCGAAGGCTTTTCAACTGTGGGGACAGGATTAATTGGTCTTTCATAGGATTTATGGTAGAACTTTACTGTAAAGTAGAATTCAACATACTTATACGGGTCTTCTTCATTTAGCATGATACAGCGGATAGCGTGGGCAAAAGGAAAACCGTTGATGCGCCAGCGGTTGCAAGAACATGTTTTTCTTTCCAAATCAACCTTTTGTGTTAATGTCGAATGAAATTCAAACACATATTGCGACGACTTGGTGACACTGTATTCACGGCCGTGCATCTTGTTGTTGTACAACTCAATTTCAAAATCTGGACATAAAGTTCGTCGCTACTTCAATAATGTTGCACATTGTTCGCGATGTACACACATTTGATTCATAAGCTTCACTCTGATCTCATCAACCATGATGGCTATAGGCTTCTCTCTTTCTTCAACGATCCAACTGTCGAAACTCTCAGCAATATTCGAACACAGCCTACCATAACGACAACCCGGGAAATAAACACTTGCCCATTTATCAACCGGATCTCTACTCAGATAATCTTGTAACTTCTGATTTTTGACCTGCAACAAATTCTCCCAGTTCTCTGAAAATTTTATATGTGTACTAGCATACGCACATTTTTCAAACAACCCAAGCACATAATTGTTATAAACCTTACTGGACTTCGAAAAGTATGTATTGGTATTGTTCTTCATATGCCAATAACACCAACCATGAGCAGCATCAGGGAATACATCAGGGATTTGATTCACCAAACCACTACCTAGATCACTCACAAAAGTAAGCTCTTTGCCATAGGAGAAAGGACTTGCTTCAAATTCTCCAAAAACCATTTCCAGTTGGCGTCATTCTCCGAAGAAACAACAACATAAGCAAAAGGATAGATTTCTGAAAACAGAACAGAAAAAAAATGTCTCAGCATATAAAAAAACGATGAAACCAGTTTTGGTTTCATCAAATAAGGTTTCATCTGTTTCAATTATATTTTTCTGTAAAAATAGGTTTCACTGATTTTCATCTTGGTTTCATCTGTTTGTAGCATGAGGTTAGGTTTCATCAGTATAGGATTAAATAACAAACCTATTTATCAACTTAGAAACAAATAGATGTTTAAGAAACTTACCGTCATTCCCGGTTCGACCTGCTGCTGCCATGATATGACCAAAGTATTTGCTCTTCAAATGGGCTGCATCAAGGAATAACAAAGGACGACAGTAATTGAATCCATGAATGCATGCTCCGAAACAGATAAACAATCTCTGAAGTTTTTGAGTCCCATTTTCAACTTCCAAAACAACACGAGATCCAGGATTGGTTTCAGTCAATTTACTGGTATACCATTTCAAGTACATTAAATGATTTCTCATTCTCTCCCCATGTAATATTCAATGCATGCCTCTTCTCTGCATATGCATAATAACGACTAATGTCAAAGCCATACTCTCTTGTAAACTGATTCATAATATCCTTTGTGTTCTTGTTTGGATTCTGTTTAATCTCTTCAAGAATCAAGCTACTAATTAGTTTCTTCGACAGATGTGGTCTGTTTACAACTCCACCACAACAAGTATGCTTCTTATTTAACTCCTTGATAATAAAAGGACTACCTTCAACACCATCAATAGAAACAACATATATATGCCATTCACATTTCTCTTCTTCCTTCTTAGAACAATATGCACCAATCCTCAACTTCTCATTCCTTGTCATCTTAAATGAATACCCAGATACTGAATGATATTTCAACAAATCAGAGCGAATTTGTTGAACACCTCCATTAAACACCTGATTGACACCCTGAAAAAGGCCTAACCAATGCGCAGACTTCAACGTTTCTTTAACTTTATTACGGACATCATAATCAACTAAATTTGTAAGTGCTGCATGCTCAAAAGATATAATTTCTAAAGTTTGTGGCTGCTCATATGGTATGATTCCTGAAATTTATGAACTACAACTAGAGGACTCATCTCTATGCCTTACCTGTAACTCAAGAGATGGAAGCTTATTAAGCAAAGTAAATAAAGCAACCGATTGGAGATCAAAATCAGAATTGTTAACCTTTTGCCGATCACAAACTATGTGGAAAATTTCTATAGAAAGAACAGAGAATTGACACCAACTTGAACATATAGTACCCTTCAAATCACGAACAGATGCTTGTAGACCAATACGAAAAGATAATGTATCCTCTTTGTGAAATATAACAGCGAGAACAGATTCCATAACCTACATAAAAAAGTATGGAACCAAAAGAAGTTTCACTAGATGTGAATATAAACAACAACAAACAACAAAATTTGAATATTATCAACAACATAACAAAATCTGATTCCAATAATATACAGGACAAGGTATGAAACCAAAAACAGTTTCACTAGATGTGAATATAAACAACAACACCAACAAAAAAATTTGAATAAGAATATTAAAAACATAACAATTTCTGATTCCAATAATCTACAAAGAAAAAGTATGAAACCAAAAATAGTTTCACTGGATGTGAATATAAACAACAACAAACAACAAAAATTGAAAATTAACATCAAAAACATGACAAATTCTGATTCCAATAATCTACAGAAAAAATATGAAACCAAAAACAGTTTCACTAGATGTGAATATAAACAACAACACCAACAACAACATTTGAAAGTTGAATTTCAGTTTGAGATAAATGATTGAACTAATACAACAGCTTGAACCGAATGAGAATATAATCAAAATTGAAAGAAAAAACTGAAACTTCAGTAGGAATCTTCAAAACACGAACAATTTGAAGTTATAGTTCCTGTTCTTCACTTAAACAGAAACGAAAACGAGTTCGGTTCTTCAAAAGTTTGATAATCAAATAACAACCAAAATCAATAAATCGAAAATTAAAGTACAATCAAAATCATAATAAGAAAACCAAAATCAAAATCGAACTTACCTGATGAAATAGAACTGAAGCTGAGTTTCTGTTTTTCACTTAAACAAATACGAAAACGAACTCGGTTCTTCAAATAATCAATGGATTTTAAATTTCAGTGAAACAGTTTGAGATGAATCGAAGCTAGAGTTTCTGTTCTTCAAATTAAACAGCTACGAAAACGAACTCGGTTCTTCACTTAAACAGCAACTGAAGATATGTTTCTACTTGCTACCATCAATTTGGAGAAGATATCTTTTGTTTCAAAAAACCCTAGCCGAAACTCTGTTCTTAGCTACCAGCAGAATCAGATTCTCTAAACTTGATTTGGCCGATTTCCTCTCACCAAAACTAAGATTTGATTTCAACATTTATTTCCATTTAAAACTTATAGATTATATAGGAAGGGCAACTCGGGTATATTGAAAAATACTAAAAACTAAATTTAATCATTATTAAGAAAAATAAGGTTTTAGTTTCATTTAACTAAAATAATTTTTATTTATAAAAAATAATATGGAAGGATTTTTTGTATAGAAAGTTTGTTCACCTTGGTTTTTATACCAAATTATAAAAAAAAAAAAAAAAAGAGTTATAATAACTAAATTAAACTAACTTCCCTCATACGAACAAGTTACACATTAAAGACGTTAACATTTAGTTGCAATTGGGATGGACTGTAGACAACAGCTGAACTGAATACTCAAAATTGGTCACTTATTGAATTTTTTAAAGGTCCAACCAAAGATATATAAGAATCTTCATTACTAACATATACTATATAAATTTAATTAAATAACCCTACAGCGACAGGATGCCGACACTGATTCCAACTAAAAGCTAGCCTCTATGACTGCTATCCAAGCATATAACCCACCAGCTAGATTAAGACATTAGTAAGAGCGGAATAAATGATATAAATCTATAAATGAACACGGTACATACAACAACTCCCTGTTTAATTAGACAGTTCCCTGCTCAAGTCTTCGATCTAAAATATAGTCGTTATTTGTAAAACTTTAAGGATATTTGGGAAAATATCTTAAAAATGTATACTCCGTTGAGAAAATATCCCAAAAAAGGTTATGGGAAAATGCCCTTACATTTTTCATCCAAGTACCGTTAAATGGTCATATTTTGTAATCTTGACCTTATGCATATGTGGGCCTTAAGACAAGATTATCCTTTAGCCGTCATAATCTAATCGTAGGAGACGTGACGAAATCCAAAAATAAGGGTAATCTCGCCTTAAGGCCCACATATACATAAGGTCAAGATTGCACAATTTGACTATTTAACAGTACTTGAATGGAAAATGTAACGTTGGGGTATTTTCCCATAAAAAAAGTTTGCAGGGTATTTTTCTAACGGTGTATGCATTTTTTTGAGTATTTTCCAAATTATCCCAAACTTTAACACATACATGGAAACATTACTAGTCTCATAGTCTGTGAATACCATACTCTGCTTCATAATCTACACAATTTTATTCTTGAATCAATTTCTATAATCTAGAGCTATGGTAGTTGAAGGGGTTTTAATAGCTGGTGCAGCTGGAATCTTAAAATATGTGATTGGAATGCTAAAGGATTTTGCAGTCCAAGAGTTTGGTTTGGCAAAGAATGCAAAAGATGAGTTGGAAAAGTTTCGTAAGACCTTAGAGTTGATTCTTGCTGTATTAGCCGATGCTGAGAAAAGACAAGCGAAGGAACAAGCTGTGCGACTTTGTTTGGAAAGGCTCAAGGACGTTGCTTATGATGCTGGCGACGTTGTAGATGAGATCTCTTATGAAGCTATGCGTCATGAGTATGAAAGGAGGGATCGTTGGGAGAAAAAGGTATCTGGTTTCTTTTCATCTTCAAACCACCATGTATTTTCCAACGAGATGGCTAAAAAAGTCAAGAGTATCAACAAAAGACTAGATCAGATTACCAATGACATGTCTAGATTTCAGTTGCAAACTACACCTGGTAGCACTACTACTACTATTGCTCATGGTGAAAGTAGTGAGCAACGGAACCGACAAACCTTTTCTTACATAAATGAGTCAGAAATCGTAGGAAGGGAGGATGATAAATATGAAATAATAAAAAAATTAACATCAGTCGTTACACCGTCTTCTTCGTCATCGCCATCCAGCCATAATCTTGTGTCATTTCCATAGTGGGAATGGGTGGGCTTGGGAAAACTTCACTTGCGCAACTCGTTTACAAAGACGATTTGGTTATGAAACTCTTCGAGCCAAAAATCTGGGTCTGTGTCGGTGACGATTTTGATGTTTCTAGGCTTTTATTAAATATCATGGAGTCTATTTCTAGAAACAAGTCGTATGAGTTGTCAAATCTTGACACACTTGTGCAAAAAGTTCAGGAACTGCTGATTGGGAAGAAATATTTATTAGTCCTCGATGATTTGTGGAACGAGGATGCCAAGCACTGGAGAGACTAAAAAGTTTGTTGGCCGTTGGAGCTCAAGGAAGTATGATCCTAATCACTACACGTAAAAAGCAGGTCGCAGATGTTGTAAAAGGAAGTATTCCTCCATATAATCTGAAGCAATTGCAAGAAGATGAATGTTGGTCTATTATCGAGAAAAAGGCTTTTTCTCCTGGTGGAGCATCAAAAAATTCAATCATGACAAATATCGGAAAAGAGATTGCAAAAAAATGCAGTGGTTTACCACTTGCAGCAAAATCTCTTGGAAGTCTGATGCACCCAAAAAGTCAAGAAAGTGATTGGTTGTCAATTAAAGAAAATGATATTTGGAATACACCGGGAAGTCAAAGCGAAATCATACCGATTCTAAAATTGAGCTACGATAACTTATCTTCTCCTTTGAAACAGTGCTTCTCTTATTGCTCCATCTTTCCAAAAGATTGGGAGATTAACAAAGACACTCTGCTTCAACTGTGGCTGGCAGAAGGATTCCTTTATCCATCTGATGGACGGGATAAAAGATCAATCGAGGACATTGGCGATGATTATTTTCGCAATTTGGTCTGGAGCTCATTTCTTGAGGGTGTAAAAAGGAATGCTTTGGGTGACATAAAAACGTGCAAGATGCATGATCTTGTGCACGATCTTGCACAAGCTGTTGCAGGGGCTGACGAATGCGTATCTCTCATGGTGAGCGAGATGAAAAATATTTCTAAAGTTCGTCGTCTAGAGTTAACAATGAATAAAGAATTATCAGCCACATATCCTATAACCATTAGTAATACAGAGAAGTTGAGAACAATTATTGTCCTTGAACCAAGTTTCAGTTTCAACCTTAATAGATTCTCAAGCAGTAAGCACTTGCGTGTTTTGCACCTGGGTCCTCCGGGTGGAGAATTTTCAAAGTTTTTATGGTCGTCTGCTAAGTTAAAGCATTTAAGGTACTTCAACCTTTGCTCTATAGGCTTTGGTGAACCAACGTCTGCAAGAAATTAAAAGCCTTACCAGGGTATGTCACTTTGCTCAAGAATATGAAGATAATTAGTTTCAAAGACTGCCAACTATTAGAAGCATTGCCCAAAGAATTTGGAGCCTTGACCCAGCTAAGATCCCTTGATTTAGAGGGTACTGCGATCAAAGTATTACCTGACACATGCGGCAATCTCCACAATCTCGAGTATGTGAATCTTTTCTGGTGTGAGCTTCCCAAAGAGGTAGTAAATTGGGCAAAACTGAGAAAGTTTTCATACTCCAATGATGGAACACCATTAGGTATCGGGAAACTAGTTCACCTTCAAGATTTCATTTATAAGGTGCCGAAAAAAGTAACAGACAGTCTAGGGTGTAATGAAGGCATCGAAGAGCTAGGAAACTTGAACTCTCTTGAGAAGTTACGTATTAAGAATCTTCAGAATGTTAAAGTCCCAGTAGATGGTGAAAGAGCAAATTTGAAGGGAAAACAAAATCTTCGTTTACTGTATCTGGTTTGGGGTGAAATAGAAGAGTTGGGCATGAGTTGGGACCAGAAGTCGTGTAATTTTCAAGTATTTGAAGCTCTCCAGCCTCCCACTAATTTGAGATGGATGATTATATCAAACTTCATGGGTTGTGACCTTCCCAAGTGGATATGTGATCCATCTTGTCTTCCAAATTTGGATTCATTGGAATTTGATAACTGCAAAAGAATCGAAAAACTTCCATCAGCTATGGCGCATCTCCCACGTCTTCAATATCTAAGGATCAATGACTGCAGAAGTTTGATAGAAATCCCTTTATTTCCTTCTCTGACGACAGTGGTATTTGATCAGATCAACTACAAGTTGTTAGTAAGCTCAATCGGGAGAAGTCAGACCTCTCTCACATCCCTTTTTTTACACAATGTAGATGAGTTTATATACTTCCCACTAAGCATACTCCAAAACGTTTGCAATCTTAAACTTCTACAAATCTTGGGGTGCAAACAGTTCAAAGGCTTTCAAGTAAGTGATGATGATAATGTGGTTGAGCATGAATCCGGCAGTAGCTCTATTCAGACATTGGAACTGGTAAATTGCAAAGTTCTAAAGTTTCTACCAGATTTACAAACATGGAAATCTCTTCGGCGATTATATATCTCCCTTTGCCCCCAAGTACAAGAGTCTTTAACCTATGATCTGAAATCCCTCTCCTTTCTAAATGAATTGTACGTGGATTTTATTCAAAGAGATGAGCAGCGAGGAGATCCATCTGTTGACTGTATTAATTTGCTGAACTAGCTGGTACTCTCTCTCTCCTTGAAAATGATATTTTTGGTTCCTTAATTATGAATTTCGATTTATTTGTTATCTCCATAACGTACACTTTTAGTTGATTTGATTCTCTACTTTTCTGTTGGGTTTATTGTAGCATTGGAAAGGATTTATGTGCTCTCTCTCTCTCTCAAAGTAGCTCTTTGATGGACTCAGCTCAATTCCCCATCATCGGCTACAATATTCAGCAACTGCCTCACTCTGGTGCAGTTAGTTAACGACACAAAGGTCCAGCCACGGTGGCTTGAGGAGGATATTATTTGCATATGACAACGACTACTTTTGTCACTGCAGCAAACTTCTTTCTTCTATCTGCAACGAGAAGAGAACCATCTGGTTGATTCAGTAGCCAAAGATGCTAGACGATGGAATATTTCCATTTTCTCTACGGAGCAGCAGCAGCTGTGTTCCAAGGATTGTAATCAGGCGTTTGCTCACTTTGCTAATTGCTAGTCTTTAGCTTTTTGAAAGATATTAAATTATATTCCCTCCGTTTTAACAAAAATGAGCTAAAATGGAGGTAGTATTTAATATAATTTTATTTTTTATCGAAGGAAAAAAAAAACAATTTACAAAAACTGGAGAAAAGGCGGAGGACGCTGGACCCAGACCCATCTTAGCAGGACAGTAGGCTGCATTGTTAGCCTTCCCTATACTGCTGACAAAAAAAAACCTTGATAGTCGACTTCCCTTGTACATAAGACTTATTGCGTACTGAGGGAAGATTTTGGATATCTAGACTACAAGCAACTTGGAATCCTTCTCTAATGGCACATAGGTCGGCCATTTTTGTTGCAATTCCTGTGTAAGAACTTGGAGAAGGCACACTGTATTAGCAGTAAATGTCATTTCCCATCCCGATTCTCTTGCTATCGAAACCCTAAATGTCATTCTTTTGGCAATTCAATATCACCCGATTCGAATCATAGAAATCCAAATCCAAAATCGAGAACATAAATTCATTCCTCTATAGGAGATTTAATTATGGAAAGGCTACGCATTTGACGGAAAGATTATGCATTTGGGAAGGAACAATTCTTTGCAGAAGGTGATTATGATCAAAATATTCTTTACTTGTCTATCTCTCTGCAATTTGGTTAGTTAATTTTTGACACTGTAATGCTTAATCCCACATAAACACTTCCAGTTTTTTTTTTTGTTGATTGATGAAACACTTACGATTTCTTATGTGGATTATTCAATTTTATCTGATCAGAATTCTGCATCTGTCCTCAACTTTTCTGCATCTAATTTTTCTTTCAGTCCGATCAAATTTGATCAATTTGGAAATTCTTTTCTCCAACTTTCGTTCTATTCATAACATTCCTAATTCATTGTTACTTCAGATTCCATCAAATTTTGAGGACATTATTCTCACATAACAGTCTCGATTTCTACTAGTGGTCACATTTTGAAGGTATGTTCTTGCCCAAATTTTTAATCTTCTTTAGGAAAAAAATTACAATGCTTGTTGTTTCTTTCTACTTTCTTTAATGGTAGGTTAAGCGTTCAATATGTGTCTTAGGTTTTGAGTATTTTAATGCGACAAAAATCATTCAACTGCGGCAGATGGCGTCGGTAACTTGTAATTGTCATTTGTTTGTTATTTTGTGATGACACTCTAAGATGGGGGCATAGTAAGTCACTGAAAACAACTTTACTAATTGCCGGGGATAAACCATTCATTAGAGAGGATAGATTGCGTGTATACAACACTTTCAGTGAAAAGTAAAGAAAATTTAGAGAAATTTAGCCCACAAAGTATATTTGTACACATAAAGCATATTTGGGTCCATTACTAAGTTACTGACTCTGGAGAAGAACTTCATCCCATATAGCAAATGCTTGTAATGTTGATAGTCAGCGATCTTAATATAATTCATACACTGTTAGACGCACATTAAGCTATGGCATAGTTAGTTAATATCAATTTAGTTTGATACATATCCTGCTGATGATAATGAAATAACAAGAGTACCAAATTAGACGAAGAGGTAAGGATAAGAATCATAACCTTCAATTTCTTTAAATGAATAGCAGGACTAATAATTTGTTCTATGTTTGGACCATTTCGCTCCTTCCAAGCTTGTGATTCCTTTAGGGAGGTCTGTAGTGAGAGGGTTATAGCTTTCCATAGGTGGTTTTTGAATGTGAGCATTCTTCCCAGTTAATACATTCTTTATCTTCTCTGGGTCCAATATGATTAACAATTTTTTTATGATCAACTCTTTGTTGTAATCCCGATTAATAACTTGTATTGACAGTATTGTTGAACATGTGCCTTTTGTCAGAAATGAGTATTATACATGCGAAGTGCGTCAAGTATTTAAGGTTGTGAGCTTTATGAACTATGACAGCAGACAGTAACAGATCTCGCCTGATTTTCTTTTGTTTTGCGAATGTCAGTTATTTTATTTTCAGCCAGGTTGGTTGGCTTCCTATAGTACAGGCTACAAGTCTCATTAATTGGTGGATTAGTCAGAACTTGCAAGTGTTAGTTTTTCTTTTCAGTTTAGTATTAGGGATTAAGTGGTCTAGATAAACTCATACTATTTTTGTTCTTTTCTTTCTTTTTTTTCATAATGTAAGCATGCAGTGAACAGTTTTGCTTAATTTCTAGGCTTGTTCTGTTTTAAACTATATTGACATCATTGAACTATTCGGACAGGGTTCTAGGATATATTGTTGGTGAGAGCTTGTGGTTGATTGTGAATTCAAACGTATATTTGCATTCACCTTTGGTTTCCAATGGACAAAACACCCGAAGAGATTCTATCTCCTTCTCGGCCAAGTGGCGGAAAGTTGCATATGGAGGAATGCAACCTGGGTACGATGACAACTACACAGACGAAACATTCCTCGAAGGTATGGTCATGAACGCCAATGTCGTAAAACATGACTTGGTTAAAGTTATGAAAGACTCGATTTCCATCTCTCAGTATCTATGTATTGTCTCTCTTGTAGTTTGTGTTTGGACCTATACACTAGAATCCAACATTAGCGAGGCTTCTCTGTTGATCCTCGACGGGGGTCTCTTAGGATCAGGATTTCTAGTTCTTCTCTTAACTGCAAAAAAACTCTCCATTCGTCTTCTCTGTAATTATCTTCTCAACATTTTCCTTCTCATTAGCGGATTATATATATTAGCTCCTATCTACCACACACTCACCAGGTCAATCAGTTCTGACTCGATTTGGGCACTTACAGCTTCACTCTTGTACTACATCTCTTCTTACACGATTACGCAGGATCCACAGTCAGACCACCTGGGGCACTTACTAATCCGACATTGACAAGCAACATCTCTTTAAATGCTTCTATTGTGGCTTCCGTACTAATTGTCTCTCGTCTTCCATCAAGACTACAAGTGTTTGCAATTGTTCTGTTCTCCTTGCAGGTTTTCCTCTTTGCCCCGCTCATCACATATTGCATCAAGAAGTACTCTTTCGTTCTTCACCTCATGTTCTCATTTGGGTTAATGGTAGTCACCTTAGGGTTTTTTTTATCTTATTTAATAATATCAATTTACCGGTAGCCGTTTATTAAAGATGATTAAACGTAGATCTTCGATTTACGGTGTTGTCCACCCACTGTATGTAACATTGATCCGGTACAATTAAATATTGGGTGTACACGAAGTGTAATAATTTTAAAATAAAATAACCAATATGAGTGGGTTTCTTTAATCCCTAAATATTTACACCAATTAAATTATGCCAAATGTCCTTACCAAAACTCCCGTTTCACAAAAACCTTATTTTGACTAGTAGAAAACAAAGATTTACTCACTGTTCAACGTAAAAGCTTTATTTGTCTAGATCTTTAAGTCTTTAGATATTTCTTATGCTTAAAGAGTTGGAGTTGCCTTTTCTATTATCAAGTTGGAGGTCGATGGATTTGGGCTGAATTGCTCCTTTGACAAAACCTACCTCATGTTCATATGTACAGCCTAGTTTTGTCTTGCTGAAACCTACCAATCGTGGGATGGTTTCAGATTGGTTTACATTTCACTGAGCAATGGAGACTTCTGTAAAGAAAGAAAGATTCTAGATGTCTTGATTTGTGCTCTCCATGATCAAGTCCATAACTCTACAGTCTAGTAGATAGGGTTTAACCGCTTAAGAAACACAACTTTGATCCTCTTTTGTATTCCTCGCCGGCCATTTCTTGTCTTCAGTAACCCTGAATGTTTGTCCAAAAGCGGATTAACCTACCAAACTTGTCATCTTTTGGAACGAAAATACCAAAATTTTAAACCGTTAAGATACAAAAGATTCTAATGATCAGTCGGATTTCAAACAAGTTCTAAAAGTGAACGTCACCGGAACATTTCTGGGAATCAAACATGCAGCCCGTGTCATGATCCCTCCACGTCAAAGGTAGCATAATATCAACCTGTAGCATTAGTTCGATTACCGCTGGGCTTGCATCTCATGCGTATACGTTTTCGAAACACGCAATATTAGGACTAACTAAGAACACTGCCGTTGAGTTAGGGCAGTTTGGTATTCGAGTGAGTTGCATCTCCCCTTTCGGGGTCGTGACTCCTATGTGTAGGAAATTTAGTACGGTCGAGGATGAGGTGCTAAGAAAAAACTTGCACTCAGTAGCTAACCTCAAGGGGTTGATACTTGAGGCAGAGAATATAGCTAAGGCTGCTCTTTACTTAAGCACCGATGACTCGAGGTATTTGAGCGGGCACAACCTTGTCGTGGATGGGGGATTTAGCATTGTTAATCCTTCTTTCGCCATGTTCAAATATCCTGATTCTTGATTAATCAGAAAATGATATCACCAGCGCCAAGTCATTTGGGACTTGCCGTTCATCATCTTAAATGTCTTAGAAATTTCAATAAAAACACCAAAAATAAATGTCAAAGATATTTTTTTTTCTTAATTAAACTCCTGGTGTGGATAGTTCTGATCCTAAATGATACTCATCTGTATGCTAGAGTCAAGGAAAAAGATTTGTTCAAAAAACACAAAAACAGAATCCAAAGATGACGATGGTACATGTTTTAAAATGCATAAATTTTAGTTCAACAATAGATTAATATAATGAGAAAACCAATTTCTGGGGGGCCTTACAAATCCACCAAAATCTAAATTATCAACATAATGTCAAACTATGCAACTCAGCTCAGCTTGTCTTTTAAAAAACCGAACCTTACAAAACACATCCCGCAGTTTTACGCACTTGTTAGGATGTAATGGCTTGGGAGCACTAGATTACGCTGCCGCTGGCTCTCTGATGAAAGGAAAATCTTCTGCAACATGTTTCATTCGGCTGTAAAATTAGGATTTGATTGAAATGAATTGCAAAAACCATGATTATATAAAAAAAAATATGAAAAAAGCCATAATAAAATCATTGGAATAATATCAGCAACTTGTGTTCGAAATTCGTTACCACCAATTTTTTTATGAATTAAAAATTAAAAGCAATTAAGCCTTGGACCATTTCAATATTTTGTTTACGTTCTATTTAACGTATTGCCACCAAAATGGTCCATGGTTCCGATTAATATACGTAAATCCAAAGATAAGAAAGACGATTACTCCATAATCAATTTTATAAGCCATCTTAAATTCGTGATTGGTGAGATAACTACCACACTTCTATATATAGAGCATACTTTGTTAGATACATCCATGGAGATTCCATGTGCCTTATTCTCTTTGATATCATTTTGGCATATTCCACATGATCATTGTGCCTTATATGGTGTACTACTGCCACTGTGTTACGCAATCAGTAGGATGACTACCGATTAATGCCTACAATTTATAATATTGGAAATAATTCGTATTGAACTATCTTAATGTATAAGTTAGATCTAACTAATACCTTGATCAAATAAGTTAAAAGGCATGTGGAAAATCATTTTTGAGCAAATATCTAATCTTCATTAATTAATACACAATAATTTTTATTTTTATTAATAAACTATGTGACTTAATTTTAAGAGAAATTTTGGTATATATATATATGTATACCATTCATTATTTAGATCAAACGACATCCTAAAAGGGGTTTTACAAGTTTTTTTTAAATTTTTCTTCAGATATGTATGATATCTCAGAAATTATACAAGCATATAAATATGAACCGATAAATTTGAAAATATACATTGTTGGTGGTAATTTAAACTCAAATTCCGTTCTAGGTTGCAATAGAATTTGGTGATAAAGATAAAGATGGAAAATCAGAAAAATTATTATTTCTATGGAACTATTGTTGATTTTAATGTTCCCAAGTCCGACCTTTGTAATAATACAAATAAGCGTGTAGTGGCAATTGTTTGTTTGTCCCTTCCGGACCATCTCTCGTAGTTGCTATTGACAATGATGTCCACGTTCAATTATTAGGAGCTCCTAATTTATTAATTATTTTCAATCTTCAATGAAGCTTCATTATCTATTATCTATTTTCGATCTGATAATATCTTTATTATCTATTCTATATATAAAGGGAACATCCCTTATTAACACTGTAATTTTCTTTGATGTTTTTATTTTTATTTTTATTTTTTATATTTTCTCCGTCCCATTAATAAATGATCTAATTTAAAATTAAATAATTTTTAAGATAATAAAGAGAGAGTAGTTTTATATTATTTTTTTCATATTTATCCTCAATAAAAATCCTAATACCAACTATATCTTCCCTCCGATCTCAGACTTTTTCAAATCGACAAATTTAAATTTCCTTCCCATTATACAAACCTAACATATCCATTGGGTCGATTTTCTCTAACATTCATGTTGGATAACATCCTCTTCTCACGCATGACTTAGTCTGCCAGCAGTTACAACAACTTCAAGTCCTCCATATGAATAGGACTTCAGAGTCATCAAACCTAGTGTATATAGGATCTTGATTACCGAACTCTAATGTATCTCTCTGTGTATATATATGATGTATAAAACACTGCAAATGAATGAATGAAAATTATCAAAGGTTGTTATGGTATCAGAGCTTTGATCCAAACACCTCGTTTTTTTTTTCTTCTCCATTCATCTACACACCATTGCCATGGCAGACACCATCAACACCACCAGCACTTCCTCTCTTGTCAGCATCAATGTAGCTGCTCAAGCTCCACTCAAACTCACCACCACCAACTATCTGTCATGGAAACTACAATTTCAAACCCTCTTCGTTGGTTATGATCTAATCAAATACATAGATGGATCCTCTCCATGCCCACCAGCAGAAATCACTCAAGCCGAAACATCCATTCCCAATCCCGCTTACACAATCTGGAACAAACAAGATCATCTGATCTTAAATGCCATTGTTGGATCCCTATCTCAGCCAATCATTCCGTTCATAGCTCAAGCCAAAACATCCCCTGAAGCTTGGAAAATCCTTGCGAACACATATGCAAAGCCATCCAGAGGGAGAATCAAACAAATCAAGCAACAACTCAAAAACATTGTGATGGGACCTCTTACTATCACAGAGTTCATGCAATCTGTGAAAACGAAAGCGGATGATCTTTCTCTTCTTGGATCACCAATGGACGCTGAGGACATCACAGACAAAATCCTTGATGGTCTCAATACTGACTACAAGGAACTAGTTCGCGCGGTCCAAGCAAGGGACACGTCCATTACCTTTGAAGAGCTCCATGAGAAACTACTGAACTTTGAAGCTTCCCTTCAAAGTGAAACACATGACGATACCTTCCCAGCCACAGCCAATGTTACCACCAGATTCAATAGGCCGTGGCATTCCCAATCGACTCCAACCAATACTAATAACTGGCGCACCAGTTACCCTCCATCCCAATCCTTTCATCCAAACTACTGCAACAACAGACAAGCTCCATTCACTCCAAGCACATCCGTCCCAAATTCTCCAAGGCAGCCAAAACCATATCTTGGTTCCTGTCAGATTTGCCGCATCCAAGGACATTTAGCCAAGCAGTGTCCATCCTTTCGCATCGTACCATTACCACAAGCAAGCATCACTTCACCCAATACACCTTGGCATCCTCAAGTGAATGCAACCACTCATCGTGCTTCAACTCCTGCCTGGCTTCTGGATAGTGGTGCCTCTCACCATGTCACATCTGATCTGGACAACCTCTCTCTCCACTCACCATATGCAGGCCACGATGATATCATGATTGGCGATGGCACAAATCTGCCAATCACTCATACTGGTTCCACCACTCTTCCATCCTCCAAAAATACATTCACTTTGGCTAATGTTCTGTTTGTGCCTTCTATGAAGAAGAACCTGATTTCTATCTCTCAATTTTGTAAATCTAATGATGTATCCATTGAGTTCTTACCTTGTTCTTTTCTTGTGAAGGAACTTCGCACAGGAGCAACCCTGATGAAAGGACCAACTAAAGATGGTGTCTATGAGTGGCCGCGACTTCAACCAAAAACTGCATTCTCTAGTCTCAAGCTGAACACATTTTGCTGGCATCATCGGCTTGGGCATCCTGCCTACCCAATATTAAGACAAACTGTCTCCAACAATAACTTGGGACAACTACCAAAATTGTCTTCTTCTTTATCATGTAACTCCTGCTTGTGTAATAAGAGTCACAAGCTTCCGTTCTCCGCTTCTTCCATTGTCTCTACACGCCCTCTTGAAACAATCTATTTTGATGTATGGACATCTCCTATTCTATCAACAAATAAATTCAAGTATTATGTCATTTTTGTTGATCACTTCACTAGGTACATTTGGTTCTATCCTTTGCATCACAAATCAGATGTTCATGCTACTTTCATCAAATTCAAAGCTCTTGTCGAAAACTATTTCCACTCCACAATCAAAACTTTATACTCAGACAATGGCGGTGAATATATTAGCCTACGCCATTTCCTCTCCACTTCTGGAATCACTCATCTCACTACTCCTCCTCATACACCAGAACACAATGGCTTCTCTGAAAGAAGACATCTCCACATAGTGGAAACTGGTCTTGCCTTACTATCTCATGCTTCTTTACCTCTGTCTTATTGGCCATATGCTCTAGCAACATCAGTTTATCTAATCAATCGCATGCCCACTTCCACATTGCAACATCAGTCATCCTACCAAAAAATCTTCCAAACCACTCCAAATTATTCTAAGCTCAAAATCTTTGGTTGTCTATGTTATCCATGTCTTCGACCTTACACTGCTCACAAGTTAGAATCTCGCTCCACTACGTGCATATTTGTAGGCTACTCTCTCACCCAGAGTGCGTACTACTGTCTTGATCCTTCCAACAACAAACTCTATGTGTCCAGACACGTAAAATTTGTTGAATCTCAGTTCCCCTATGCGCCTCTCTCGCAATCGAGCACCACAAACTCTTCCGCACTCATTGATACATGGATACCACCACTCATTCCAGTTGTGCAACCTTTCCAGCAGCAACCACTCATACCAATTGTACCATCTTCCCAGCAACACCCACTCATGATACCATCGGATGTTATTCTTCACCAAGGACACCAGTGCGAAGCTTCCACATCGGCTGCTCCATCAGACCCCATTCCTTCACTGTCTAATTCACTTGGTACATCGCATATTGTGGAACATCCTGCTCCAACTCCACATGCTACACATCCAATGACGACAAGGGCTAAGAATAACATTCACAAGCCAGTCCAAAAGATGAATCTGGTAACCCAACTAGTTGGGGCTGATGCTTTAGAACCAACTACGGTTACTCAGGCGCTTGCCACACCACAATGGCGCAAACCTATGTCTGATGAGTTCAATGCTTTGGTCCAAAATGGCACTTGGGATCTCGTACCACCAGAAATGCATCAAAATGTCGTAGGATGCAAATGATTTTTCGTACTAAACGTAAATCTGATGGCTCTATTGACAGGTACAAGGCACGCTTGATAGCAAAAGGATTTCATCAACGTCCTGGTGTTGATTTCATGGACACCTTCAGCCCCGTGGTCAAACCTACCACCATACGAGTGGTTCTCAGCTTAGCTACTTCTCGCAACTGGACCCTGCGTCAACTAGATGTCAACAATGCGTTTCTGCAAGGAAATCTTTCTGAGACGGTCTATATGCAACAACCACCAGGCTTCATCGATCAGGATCGTCCCTCTTATGTTTGCAAGCTACGGAAAGCAATTTATGGGCTCAAACAAGCACCGCGTGCATGGTATCATGAACTGCGCATGTTTCTACTTCAATATGGCTTTAAAAATTCTCATGCAGATACGTCATTATTTGTCCTTCACTATGGTAATCAGCTCATATATCTACTAGTCTATGTAGACGACATCATCATCACTGGAAGTGACCCTCATCGTGTCAATTTGTTCATTGACACTCTTGCTCGAAGGTTTTCTATCAAAGATCTTGGCTCTCTCTCATATTTCTTGGGTGTAGAAGTCGTCTTCAATCAACATGGGATTCTACTATCCCAGAAACGTTATATCCTGGAGATCCTCAGCAAGACAAAGTTGCTTGATGCCAAGCCTGTGCTCACTCCTATGCCAACCACACCATCGCTATGCTTACGCTTTGGTACGCCTCTTTCTGATCCAACTAAATACCGGAATATAGTTGGGAGTCTCCAATATCTTCAACTCACCAGACCAGACATAAGCTTTGCAGTCAATAAATTGTCTCAGTTCATGCACACTCCTACTACAATTCACTGGCAATTCGTGAAGCGCCTTCTTCGATATCTCTGTGGAACTCTCAATGATGGTCTTCAACTTTATAAGGCCTCCCCTCTACGTTTACATGCTTTCTCCGACCATCTTCACCACAGTAATCCCTCGAATGTCCAAGCCTTCTCTGATGCTGATTGGGGAGGCAACAAGGATGATTTCTCCTCCACGAGTGCCTACATTGTTTATCTTGGTCGCAATCCCATCTCCTGGAGCTCCAAGAAACAAAAATCGATAGCACGTTCTTCAACAGAAGCAGAATATCGAGCTGTGGCCAACACAGCTTCGGAACTTAACTGGCTGACATATCTTCTCACTGATCTCCATGTTCAGTTGCCATTATGTCCAGTCATCTACTGTGATAATGTAGGAGCAACACAGCTTTGCTCTAACCCGGTGTTTCATTCTCGGATGAAACACGTTGCAATCGACTTCCACTTCATTCGTGATCAAGTTCAAAATGGTGCATTACGGGTAGCTCATGTTTCCTCTGCTGATCAACTTGCAGATGCACTTACAAAACCGCTATCTCATGCAAGATTCTTACAGCTAAAATCCAAGATTGGCCTTCTACACCGACGTCCATCTTGAGGGGGCATGTTAGATAACATCCTCTTCTCACGCATGACTTAGTCTGCCAGCAGTTACAACAACTTCAAGTCCTCCATATGAATAGGACTTCAGAGTCATCAAACCTAGTGTATATAGGATCTTGATTACCGAACTCTAATGTATCTCTCTGTGTATATATATGATGTATAAAACACTGCAAATGAATGAATGAAAATTATCAGAGGTTGTTAATTCATTCGTCAGATTTTTAAAATCCCTTTTATAAGAAAAATCAAAAGTATATTCACTTTCAAATCAATTTTAGATCACAATCAATTACAAAAACAGACTTCCAAAATCAATTTGAGATCTCCCTTCATTCCTAAACTTCAAGTGATTCATCAGATCTCCACCTGAAATAAGATGAATTTCAAATATGAAAAATACTCAAATCAAGTTCTCAAATCAGGAGTATTATAAAGCTGTGAGATTCTCAAATCAGGAAAATCAATTTGAGATTCAGAATTAACATAGAACTTCTAAGGTAAATCTCTAATCATTACCTCATTTTGTAATCACCTGAAGTTGTGAATCATAGTAGCAGATGTAAAACACCACACATGTAGGAGCAATCACTTAATTTTAACTGCATATATGAAAACTATAATGAAGTGATGAAATCTTCTGGCAATTCAGTTGTAGCTGGCTTTTTCCACATACAAAACCAGTCGCATTAATAAACACTTTCCTTTTTGAGAAGAGGTGCAAGTTCCTTACGAGTGGTAATAACTCCTAGTCTTTACTAATTTCCTCTGCAACGAAGCTGCTTTTCTAGGTCCAAGACCAGAGATAAACTGCAAAGGAGAAAACAGCCACTCGACTTGCAGCCAAATTTATGTCAATGTCAACTTGATTGAAGACATCTACCATCACTTGTTCAACCATATCATATTTCTCATCAGGGGTAAGAAAATGATCTAAAGAGTCGAGCTTCTAAGACACTATCTCCTTCCCTGGCCCACATAGTGTTGCAACCATTACCAAAGGTACCGACCAAGCGCAACAGCACGCCTGACAATCTCTGCAGACATTAAAGAAAGTAATGGCATGTACCCATGTAATAAAAATGTGTAAAACATAAACCAACAAAGTGAACAAATCTAGTTCAGATTCCAAATGAAAAATCAAATTTCAGACTTTGTTTACATCCTCAGCTAACAATTGGTCTAAAATTAAAAATTTATTTGCATCTTCAATCAAAAATTTATCTCCTAGATGTACACAAAAACAAACTTTGATCTAAACCCCATATCAGATTCAACCTCAAACTTTGGAAGATTTATTCATAAAATCAAAAACCCACGACGATTATGTTAAATTTATACCAAAAATGCAATCTTTTTATCAGATTCAATTAAAAATTGAAGTTAGAAAAAACTTACATCGGAGAAGATGAAGATGAAAATGATGAAGGTGAAGGTGGTTATCGTGGTAAAGAAGACGTTTCGTTTGATGGTTGATGGTGGTGGTTGTGGTGGTGATACGACGGTGGAGAGATAGAGAGTAAGACCGAGAGAAGAAATGCACGGGGACTGAATAGGACTGTAAGAGAGTGTTAGATTTTAGGAGAAGGATAATTTTAAAAATTCATCCTGTTTATTTGGAATATAGGGAGATAAAATTTTAAAATAAATAGGTCATTATTAGTGGGGTTGAGGAGTATATCAACTTTACATTAATCGATAAAGGTACACCGATAAATTAATTTATGTTCATTAATTTTAGTTTACACCTTAATTTAAGCACTAAATTCATCTTTTGATTCTTATCGAATCTCTTCGTGTTCATTCTGTTTTTGGAAGATCCATCTTAAAATAGGTTTTTTCAGTTTCCTCATCTATATGAGCTTAGTAGTACCACCACTAAATCTTCTGCCATCACCACCGTTTTTACCTTTGAAACCACCACCATCTCCAAATCATGAACAAATGAAGCTATAAAGATTAAGATTTTAGTGAAGAAAAAGGTGAGGAGGAAGAAGGTGGTGTGGCCGTGTAGCAGTTGTGACGAAGAGAAAGAAGAGAGAAAAAGAAAGAAAATTCTGATATCCAGATTTAGGTTTAGTGGTTATTATACTTTCAACGGATGAACAGGATCGAAATAGAAATGAATCCACGCGTAAAATTGATTCAAATAGGTTAGAGCACATGCAAAGCACGTGCCTTACGCTCTAGTATATATAAATATAAATGAATATATCATTATTTGAAAAATAATTCGGACATTCTAGAGAGTTAGTATGATCTATCAAAGACTCCTGCTATTTCAATGAAACAATATTATTAATACAATCCAATAAGAAATTAAACAGAATTCTACTATTTTTTAGAAACCAAATCAAAGTAAAATTTATGAACCCAATTCAATATATTTTTCTTTTCTTTTTTCTTTTTTATTTCTAGTTTCTTATATCTAATCTATAAATAACATGCCCATAAACCCTGCAAATCATAATCATATATGTTTCTTGTTCTTCTTCACTTCTACTAATCTTTATCTCTATGAATTCTAGTTATCCTAAATCTAACTGTGGTGATCAGTCTTCAGAATCTCATACACCTGTTGGTTTTGATGTACATGACAAATTCTCGACTAATGAGGTATTCGTTTTAATTTGTATTTCTTTATTCACAACAATTATTACGTGTTGGATAAAATTTACTCAATTGAATGTAATGTTATTTTTTTTCCAGGTTTTCGTCTCTAAGGATCATGTTAAACAATGGTGTCATATGGTCGCAACAAAAAACAAATTTTGTATTTCTGTTACCAAATCATATGATAATGTGATGGATAAAGGGTCGGTAGTGGAGTTTGGATGTGAAAGAGGAGGTAAATATAGAGTTCGAACTATCAAATCTTCTGAAAAGCAACCACAACATGTCTCAAAAAAGGGTAGAAAAACTGGCACAAGGAAGTGTAATTGTCCTTTTAAACTAAGAATTTCATGTGTTGAAGAAAACAAATGGGTTCTTAAAGTGCAATGTGGTGTACACAATCATGCTCCATCGGATACATTGCTTGGACATCCTTATGCAGCTCGTTTACAGGGTGATGAAAAACAAATAGTTGATATGATGACTACAAGTGGAAGTAAACCAGGTCACATTTTATCATCGATTAAACAAAAGCAACCTGAAAATAAATCTAGTCTACAGACGATATACAATTACAAATCTTATACAAAATCCAATGAGAAAGCAGGCAAGACAAATATGCAACATTTGTTGAAGTTGTTGAATGATAATAAATATGTGGCATGGGATCATCACATTGAAGGTACAGATGTGTTGAGTCATATATTTTGGGCACATCCCGACAGTATACAATTGGCAAAATATTTTCCATCGGTTGTTTTCGCGGATTCCACTTATAAAAAAAACAGATGGAAATTACCGCTTTTTCATGTTGTTGGTGTGACATCTACTGGGACAAGTTTTACAGTCACATATGCATTTATATCAGAAGAAAAGCAGAAAGATTACATTTGGGCGCTCAAGTGTCTGAAAAGACTATACAACGACTCAAATTTACCTTCTGTATTTCTTATGGATCGAGAAAAAGCCCTAATAATTGGAATTCAAACTGTATTTCCTAATGCAAAGAGGATGCGTTGCAGTTGGCATATTGCAAGAAATGTTGAAACAAATTTCGTTAAGTATACGAAAGATGAAGAAGAACAAAATGACATTAAAGAGGATTGGCAGAATCTGTGGAAGTCTGATACGAGTATGAAGATCTTTTAAACAAGTTTATAGGCACACGGGAAAAAAAAATATAAAGCATTCATTACATACTTGAAAGATGAAATATTGGTAGATAAAGAATTTTTTGTTCATGCATGGACGAACGACATTAAACACTACGGGAACACAACCACTAACCGTGTTGAGAGTGAACACAGTGTGCTTAAAAAGTGGTTGTTTACATCCAAGGATGATTTTACATATTGTTGGAAACATATGCGTCTAATGTCGGAATCGAGGATGGTTGAGATACTTAAAAAGTTTGAGTATAGCAAAATGCATGTACAACATGAACATCAAAAGCTACCAATTTTCAAAGAGTTGTTGAACAGAGTTTTCATTTATGCACTAGATAAAATTCATAAAGAGCTTACTTGGACAAATAAGGGTGGTAATCGTTGTCTCCATATACTTCCCAAGACACATGTCCTACCATGTTATCATGAATTAAAAGAGCACGAACGGAATGGAAAGACAATACCTCTTGATGCAATAGACAATCAGTGGAAACAACTAAGTATTCGTACTTATAGTGTTGATGAAATAGTCGAATTTGACGATTTACCGCAAAACCAAAAATTAAGCTCAGGTGGAAGAATTCAAACGCGGTACAACGCATGCCTATCCTAGAAAAATTGAATGAGCTTGTTGATCCAGATATGACCAGGTTAGAGGAGCCAGTTATGCCTGTAACTACCAAATGTCGTCCAACAAAAGCATAACAAAGAGCATCAAACTCAACAAAGAGAAATCCATCTGCATTTGAACATGGTAGAGAACAGATTCAGATGTCAAAGAAAAATGCTGAGAAGTTGAAGAAGACTGCTGAGAAGATTGCCGAGAATGAAGAAAAATGCTGAGAAAAATGCTGAAAAGTTAAAAAAGAATGCTGAGAAGAATGCTGAGATGTTAAAAAAGAATGCTGAGAAGTTAAAGAGAAAATCATCAGCACCTGAACGGGAAAATGCTACTTCAAAAAAAAAATTGAAGAGTACATCTCAAAATGAGGTTGATTCTGAGAGTATGGTACTTGTATTACAGGAAAATGCAGCGAATGAAAGTAGAATACCAGAGTTGAACGAGTCACCTCGTCCTTCATTTGAGGAAGAAATAGTTGTTTCAAAAATTAAGGTCACACCGCATTTGAAGAAACCATATACAAGTAAACTGGGAGATCTAAGTGATGAACAGAGACCGGATAAGTCGTTTGAAGTATTAGATGTTAACGTTATGCAGAGAGTTATTCATAAATTGGAAAATGTTCGCGGTGATGGTCATTGTGGATATAGAGCTTGTGCAGAAATGTTATTTGAGTAAAGTTGATGGATGGAAGACTGTTCGGATTAAAATGATGGCTGAGTTAAAAACAAACATAGACCTTCATATTGGTATTATAGGTGGTAACGATTTGTGCTCGAAACTTGAAGAAAAGTTAAACCATCTGTCAGATAATGATTGCGAAATTTATGGTTGGATGACATTCTCTATAATGGGATGTTTATTTGCAAATGCATTTGATTGCATATTTTCAGTTTTTCATCAATCGAAGAATATTACATATCTACCACTACGGGGTGAGGTGTTAGAAAATCCAATAATTGTTTCGATAGTGAATTATGGTGGGATGCACTTTAATAAGGCAGTTTTATACCCAAATGCTCCACTAACTCCATTGCATCCCATTTGGATTTATCAACATCTACCATCGGTTCTTATTAGTTTAGATGAGTGGAAAACCTTAAATGTTGTTACACGCTTTTAGATTTTGTTAATCGGTTCTTATTAGTTTTTTTAAGCATTTTTTTTAAATTAATAATAGATATTAATAAAGAGTACTTAAGTAACTTTTAATAGTTGATTTTATTTGGAAAACTGATGCCTGCTCGAACACAGTCGAACAGAGTCTGCAGCCTGTGTTCGACCATGGTCGAACGGGATTTGCAGCTTGCCAAGTTAAACTTTTGATTGGATTCATTTACGTCTCTCCTACCACTGATAATAAGAGTGCGTACCGAATGGTCAGCGGTGCAATTTTCTCCAAATTCAGGATAATCTTCTTCAGCACATATATGTGTTGGAGAAGATTAAGAAGTTAGATTAGTTGTGTTTTTAAAAGTTATAAAAACTAAATCCAATCCATAGGATTGTACTAATAAAAATGTTAAAAAAATTGGATTGGTTTAAGTATATGGATTGGTTAATAAGAATAGTGGATTGCAAATAACAAGTCTCTTTATCAATGACAAATTTGATCATTTTGCTTCCAAACAAATATTTCACTAGTCTTTTTATTTTCCCACTTGAGCGTAGGGCACGTAAAACTTAATTAAATTGAATTAATTAAAAAAATACAATTATATAATTAAACTCAATCTAAAAATACTTAAAATTACATAATTAAACTATATTTATATATCTAGAATTATATGTTTAAATTAAACTACATTGAAAGCTTTCAGGTTTCATAATCGGAAGGATCGTGGGGTTTAGGTCCCGGGTTAAATCCGAAGTAGTGTTCTTAAGAATTCGGTAGACTTGATCAGATTGGAATTCTCTATTCTTATTCTAAAAAAATAACGTTTTGCCAGCGTCTCCTATAAAAACAAATATAATCTTGTTTAGTATCATATTTAGAAGATCAATAATTTAATATATATATATATATATACATAATTGAAAAATACTTATAACTTCTTCGATCATCCATCTGGAAGGCATGTTTTAATAAATCGAAGTTAGGATGCCTAGATAGATTTTGACTTTATTTGAGAAAATGGAGAAAATGGAGTGGAAGAATTCAATTGAAAAATGGAGATTTGTGTTTGATGAAAAGTCGAGAAGGTTTGATGTATAGAATTTTCAGATTTTGACCATTGACTTGTCAAATGCAATACTAAATTGTGTTTTTTCCGTTGACAAGTAAAATACAATTCGAAACTACGGTTTATTCGTTGACTAGTCAAACGCAATTTCAAATATCGTCCACGTTATTTGGATCTACGTATTTATGGATTCCATCATTAGTCTTGAACTTCCATGATCTTTTTTAAGTGTTGAGGTGTCATATAACTTAAGACTTGAAATTCTTCCACCATGAGATTTGTTCTAAATTTTAAGATCTCTTATACCAGTTTATTCATGGATGTACCAAATTTCGTGTAAGAAAAAATATTATTTAACTTTGGAATGGTACACCGCCAAACAAATTTTGTAGATTTGGATCTTTTAGTAAACTCGGTATAATATGGTGGTAGACTATTAGCAGTATTATAGCTGGTAATAAAAGATTCGACAAAACTTCAAGAAATTGATAAAATATACGGTTGTAAAACTTTCAGGTGTCATGTGTAATATTATTCTTTAGTGTGTTTTTTTTTTTCATGCATGACAATTTTTATAAAAATAAGAAAATCGTATAATACTTAAAATTGTTAATGCGCAGATCACCATTTCTATCAATATCTAAAATTGTTAATGCATGGATCTAAAAAGCATAAAATTTTTATACTTATCATTCAAAATCAATAATAACATACATACATACAACAACTAAGATGAAAACCTACACGATATTCTACAATTAGAATAGATAATGGGTTAAAGTGGGTCCCAGCTTTCTTTTAAATTTGTATTAAAAGAAGGGGATTGGGTGTTTATCCCTCTATGTGTATTAGAAGAAAACACCATTTGCGGCAAAAAATTATCGCTCCTTAAAAATAATAATAATAATACCATGTGGCACTTTAATAGCCGTCTGGATAGAAATTTTTTATTTTAAATTAAAAAGAAATTAAATTTGTGGTCTCACAATTATAAAAGATATCAAACATAAGATTTATGGTCACTCATAGTTTTAAAATAAAAAAACATCAGGTTTTTCTCAAGCAACAATTGTTTAGCCTCTTAGAGAAGACTTTTAAAGATTGCTTCGCTTGAAGTAGCATCTGAACGAGTTTTTGGGGAAAGTGGGGCTTCTCTACTCCCATGTTGGAAGTAAATTTGATGTATTTTTCTCCACTACTTTACTTTGAAGTAAGATTCTACTTCCCATTGGATTTGTTCCTAGCCTAAACAACTTTGCATGTTTTCTTTTTCGGAAAGCAAAAAGGTTATATTAGTAGGAAAGGATATTTGTAACATAACCTTAGTTTGGTACGTATTTGATTGAGCATTCAAGTAGGAAGAAGATGAAGAAAATATAAGATTTTTGGGAATTAGGGAAATTTTTTTTTCCTTGGTAATTAATACAGGAAGTATTTTAATAGAAGTGTTCTTTATTTGTCTTTGATTTGATTACTTTGTACAAGAGTCTTATCGTAAAGAAACTAAAATAGATAGTTGTTGGTTATAAAATTCAAAGATAAACATAATTTTTTGTTTGATTGAAAGAAATAAAACTTACATAGAGAGGAGGCAAGAAACAAGATGAGGGGAAAGAAAAAGAAGCTAGGGGTAAATAGTCAAGCAGATTCCTTCATAGTCAAAAGTTGGCTCAGGTATCAAAGTTTAATTTTTGAAAAATCATAACCTTGGTACCATCCCGACAAATAGCCCTAAAATAAAAATTATATATAACCCAACAGAGAATTCAAACACTTAAATTACCAGTGAAGAACCATATCACATTAAACAAAATGGACATAGAATCAATGTCATTTATCCAAAGTATGTTTAGTAAGCAAAATAAGCTCAGACACACTCATACAACTTGCACCAAAATATATATCATTTCTTTCCCTCTAAATATATTAAAGCAATGTAAGATGAATCTTGTCTCACACAATCTTACATTTCCTTTTGAACTTACACTATGGTCATGCTTCAAAAAGATTCAGAAGAGAAGCTGGCGTTACCCGCGTAATTTTAACGTCTTGGTACTGCCAAATTTCAGACAGATAAGTGCATTGCATAAATAAATGATCAACCGTCACCTTATATCGACACAAGTGTTAGTTTTTTAGAAATTACGTCGATCCCTTTTTGTCCTAACATAGTTAAAGTTAGATAAGAAACGTGGAAATTAAGTCGTAACATAAATCTAACCTTAAAGGGGATATGCTTCTTCCATAAAAGCTTATGAAATGATAAGGATTCCCCTCTTCCAATTGAAGCTCATAGTTTTTTATCACATTAAAATTATCCTGAAAAATGATATCATCTTTTTTAACAGAAAATTCTGGTACAAGCCCTGGTTTATTGAACATTAAAATCCATTTTACTTACTCCATAGAAGACATGTTTCTTCTAGTGTTACACATAATTTTTCCTTTGTTGAGTAGATTTGCAATGGAAGCAATCTAATCCTTACAAACCTTCAAAATATGCAAAAAGTATATTTTTGGTTGACCATAATACACCAGTTGTCAAGACGAAACCTCACCGATCTTCCATTATTTACCTGGAATTCACATTTATCCCGTATCAATATGTGGAAGTTTTCAAAATAACTCCTTTTGTGAGTTAAAGAATCACCCATATGGAAGAAAGGACCGTTGTTTCCTTGAAACCTTTCTTGCATAATCCTTTCCCAAAATGTTTTCTTTTACCCTAATATATTCCCTGATCCATTTAGATAAAAGGGCTTTATTAGTAAACCTAAAATTGTTCGCTCATAACCCACCTTTATTATTAGGACTGTAAATTTTTCTCCAAAATAACCAACACATGCATATTCTTTATTCTTCAGCTGAAACCCATAAAGAAATTCCTCACGAGCCAAATGAGCTTCAACTCTACTGTTGCAGATAGATGAATAGGGGAAATAAAATACGTTGCCGAACTAGAAGACGACTTTTAATAAGAATTGGCTTGACAACTATTGACAATAAATCTTTTAATCCAAGTGGCTAATCTCTTCTCCATTCTCTGAATGACGTTATCTCATACAACATTACTTCTTGAAGTAATCCCTAAAGTAAAACCAAGGTATTTTATAGGAATTTGCTCCACCTTGCAACTTAGTCAAATAACAAAATCCTTAATATAAGTATTTGTACCTACACTGATCATTGAACTTTTTTCCAAGTTCAGCTTCATACTTGTTAACATCTCAAAAGTAGGCAAGATAAGCAACAATCTCCTTATTTACAGAGCATTAGCATTAATAAATATAAATGTATCATCTGCAAACTGTAGAAAGAGCATGAGAGACAATTATCCCATTATCAATAACTTTAAAGTCATGAATATCCGTTATTTGCACTGCATCCTCCAAGAGCTTAAAAGAATTTCCACTATAAAAGAAAATGGAGAAAAATAATCACCTATGTCTTAAACCTTGTTGGTTTGAAATTTTCACTAGAGCTTCCATTTACAAGAGTAGAAATATGAGAAGAAGAAAAATATTATTTCAACTAAAAAATCCATAAATGTTGTTGGTTGGTTGTTCGACTCTTATCTCTCTTCTCTGAAAATAAGATAAGAGAGCTTCACAAACCCTAAGCGTCGTTTACTCAGATCCGGTCACATGGGAGCGGATCTAAGTAAACCACCTCCATTACATCCTTTCCTTCTTCCGTTTCTCTTGTGTAGAAATCTTAGTTGATTTAGTGTTTTTTTTTTTGTTTTTTTTCTTTACGATTTCCTGTTTTCTTTCCTGGTTGGTTTTTATTGAGATTGGATCTGCTTGTTTTCCCCCTTTGTTTGGTTGTTCTGATCCATGGGCAAGATGGGTTTTCTTTGTTTACAAGGAAAGTCTTTGAGTTCTCTAGGTTTTATCCATTCAAAATTGTGTTCTTCATCAACAATTTTAACTCTTTTGTTTTCAACAAGTTATTCATCACCAACACTTACAACAACGCTAGCAACTAATCACTAGTTTCAAGGATGGAAGAGACAACAATTACCACTACAGTAACAACAACAATCATAGAAGCAACAACACAAATCACAAAAACTACAACAACAATTTCAGGAACAACTCCAAGTTCAACAAACATTCACTCCAAGAAGAACACCATCAAGACTATATCACCAATGGGTACTATTGATTTTGGTTCTTTCAGTTACTTTGTTTCTTGACCAGAAATGGTCCACATATAGGAGTGAATGCAATTAGTGCATTGTCATACCAGCGAAACCCCGAGAGATGGATGGATCATTCAGTGATCCTAACTCTCCTGACTTGTGCAGGATTGTTATTTGGTTCGGAAGAAACTAGTTCTTACCAAACAAGATCGTCTAAACCTTTCAAAAATAGAAGTAAAATTATTGAGTTGATTGGTGTGAATCACTGTTGCAATTCTAGAGTGGTTTGTTTGATTAGTTTTAAAAATTGTTCAAGTTTCACTTTTATCTATGTATACTCTTGTTGCTCATAAAAACTTGTCATTTATGTTGAAACTAAAATTCATCTATGTAATGAGGTTATCCCTGTAACTGTGTTGAATCTGATTGAATGAATGATATTTTCTAAAAAAATAATAATAAAAAATCCATATATCTCCAAATATTTCTTATAAAAACATAGCTTTCTCGTTTATAATATCAAATGTTTTCTCGTATCTATTTTCCACGAAACGCCAAAACAATTCAGCCTTCACCCTTCTTCCCATTTATTATCTAAGAGAACTTTGTGTTCTGCCAACAGTACAATATACCCTTGATTTAAACAATTTCTGATTTCTTAAAATTGTCTTAGAAAATATTTGGAAAATTTTATCCACGTGTGAGAAGAGAAGGGGGTGGTGGTTTATCATCCTTTGACATGGCATATACTTTTGTATGAATACCATATTCTCTCAAAATAACATCTTTGAAGAAGAATATCCGATCACAATTCTTCCTTTACAGATCCTTTTCAATATTATAGTTACTTCCTTACTAACTTACTAGAATAAACCACAATCATGACTACTATTTCTTCTCTCTCTATAAATCCTTCTTTTTCTCCTTTTCTCCCTGCTACCAACTTTTCTTCTTCTTCTTCTTCAACTTCAACTTCTTTTTCTGTTGTTCGTTTCTCATCCTCCACTCTCTATAATTCTAGAAATAAGCTAAAACCCATTCCTTTTTTGATTAGTATAGAACCAAGAAGTACTAAAGGAAGGAAATTTATATCAAAAATGTCAATTACTGAATCTTTACTTGAAGAAGGACGTGCTGGTGCTGATGAAAATGATGATGAAGTGATTCCTCCTGTTGTTGATTGTACTGAAGGGAATAAACCTAGACGTATTGCTCTCTTTGTTGAACCTTCTCCCTTTGCGTGAGTATTTTATTCAGCCCCTTTCTTGTATATTCTTGATGATGTGATTGTAATTGTAATTGAGCGTGTTTTGTAGTCTTAATCGCTGTAATTTATGTGGTTTCTTGTTTTGATCAGCTTTTTGTATAGTTTCTTGTTGTGTTCTTGACTTGAATTGGGAGTCGTAGGTTCCAAAACTAGTTTCTTGAGAACTAATTTCATTCCTTTAGTAGCAATTTTAGCTGTTATTGTCAAGATTTTGGCATAAATTTTTAATTGTTGATTCCAGATGTAATATTATGGTTGACCCAAGTTTTTTCTTGCTATTAGCTCTACTTGAATCTACTTCTACGCTTCTGTTGACTTTTGTGTTTCAATTGAGATTTTGATAAATATAAGTTTTAAAATAGTTTTATAATATGTTATCTCAATTACAATGTCGAGAAATGTGACTTATACAGATTAACTGTTTACGGTTTTGTCTGTGAGATTGACAATTGCTTAGTTTTGTTTTATAGTTATGTCTCTGGGTATAAAAATAGGTTCCAGAATTTCATCAAATACTTGCGTGAAATGGGAGACGAGGTATAATTCATTTTTGTGTGGTCATGTTTCTATTTGTATCTATACATGCTAATCTGCTTCTGTTACATTATTAGCTGAGAAATCTCAATGAGGTATAATAACAATCAACTTTTGTATGTTTGGTTTAGGTTTTGGTTGTAACAACCAAAGATGGAGTGCCCGAGGAATTTCACGGAGCAAAACTAATTGGATCAAAAAGGTTAGTTTCCACTACTATCAAGTGATTACGAGTCAATACTCCACTCTAAATGACTTCTATTTCTTTTACGCTTTATCTCGAGTTTAAGCTTAATTTTTTTTCTTCTGTTCCGTAACAGCTTCCCCTGCCCGTGGTATAATAAAGTTCCCCTTTCACTAGCTCTTAGCCCTAGAATTATATCAGAAGTTGCCAATTTCAAGCCTGACATTATACATGCATCATCACCTGGAATTATGGTAACTTTACCACAACTGTTCTACATCTTCTTTAGTGATGTTTTCTATCCATTCTCCACAGTCTGCACCCAACTGTACAATTAAGTAGCTGTACTCTTTGAAGGGTTATTCCTCTTAGTAACTGTGATGCATGGCTGACGATAATGTTGAGAATATGATGTAGGTATTTGGTGCCCTTATCATTGCAAAGCTCTTGTCTGTTCCGATAGTGATGTCGTATCACACCCATGTTCCAATGTATGGTTGCGCTTCTATATCTTTCTCTTTTAGTTCTTCAAATATGACTTTATATATTTATGTTTTATAATATGTGAACAGTAGTTACGGGCCAAATGAGATGCCTGACTTGGCTCAACTGGAACTTTGACCAGGGTCGCAACTAACACAGAAAATCCACAATTTTATAGTCCGAATATTATGAATATAGTTGAATTGTTTTGCAATTTATATGTTTGTTCTGTATTTCAAATATTTGGGGTGCATAAAATATTTTGCGGATCAAAACTAATCTAACTATTGCATAACAGATACATTCCAAGATACACTTTCAGTTGGCTGGTGACACCCATGTGGATGGTCATAAGTAAGTTATCAGATGTCTTTAGTTTGCGGTTTTTTGGATATGAGATTGATTAAGATGAGTAAGCTGCTAATAAATTTGAAATTCTTTTACTTGTTTTAAAGAGTTCCTTCACAGGTCTGCTGACCTTACGCTAGTGCCATCGGCTCAAATTAGCAGGGATCTCCAAGAAGCTCACGTGACAACAGGTGAATACTGAACTCCCATTCCCTCGATGGCTTCTTACTTAACACAAAACAAGTGTTTGCTTATCACGGACATGATAGCCACATCACATCTGAGGATCACCATTTCTATATATGCATTTTTGTTCATTAGACATTTTTGCTTATGAGTGGATCTCACTAACATAGAATTCATAGTAGTAGTGGTATATCTCTCTCCGACTCCGGACTCACACACACAAGCACTCAAACATGTATACCCTTTTGATTTTGTTACTTACTACTACTTGTATGATATGTTCTTTTACCCTCACTTGTCACTTTTCAGTTCTTTTCTTCATAATTTTGTTTTAATGGTTTACTTTTCAGCCAATAGAATCCGTCTCTGGAATAAGGGTGTAGATTCGGACAGCTTCCACCCACGTTTCCGGAACCACGAAACACGCTGTTTACTAAGGTATGGCTATTATGTCATCATCTGCCTCCCTGGCAAATATTCTCAGTTGGTTGTTTTTTAAACCGTCAAATTTCTGTCTACTCAGCAATGGAGAACCGGAGAAACCTTTGATAATTCATGTTGGGCGACTTGGAGTTGAGAAGAGTCTGGATTTCTGTAAACAGTAAGTTTCTTTCTTTTTGTTTTGAGTTTCTTTCCTTTTCTCCTCCGCCTGTTTATTCCATATTCAGGGCACCCCGCTTCATTATTATTTCTATGATTTTGATTTATATAGTCAGGCATCAGAACTTATTAATCACATGTATAAATCTATTTTTTGGTTGGGTTTGATGATTTTACTTGATGGGTCAGTTTAACCTTTGACGAATATGTGATGCTGCAGGGTCATGGATAGGATTCCAGAAGCACGAATTGCTTTTATTGGTGATGGGCCATACAGGTAACCATAGGAACTCTGTTATCCTCTTGCTCGCTTAAAATAAGCTACATGTTGCTTATATTCACACGAGCATTGTCATGACCGTGCAGGGCAGAGCTGGAAAGCATATTCACCGGCATGCCTGCAGTGTTCACAGGAATGCTATCAGGTGAAGAACTCTCAAAAGCATATGCAAGTGGAGATGTTTTCCTTATGCCATCAGAATCCGAAACTCTAGGTCTCGTCGTCCTGGAATCCATGTCTTCAGGGGTCCCAGTGGTGGGGGTTCGTGCTGGTGGAATCCCTGACATAATTACAGCAGATCAAGAGGGAAAAACAGGATACCTTTATACTCCTGGAGATCTTGAAGACTGTTTAAGCAAATTAATTCCTCTCTTACGTGATTCCGAATTGAGAGAAAGAATTGGGAAAGCTGCTCGTGAAGATATGGAGCAGTACGATTGGAGAGCTGCCACGAAAAAGATAAGAAACGAGCAATACAATGCTGCAATCTGGTTCTGGAGAAGGAAGAAAGCTGAACTATTGAGACCCTTCCAATGGTGCTTCAAAAAGATCTTCGGACCAAAAGATGAAGTTACCTATGTAAAGTAATGGCAAGAAAGTATTATTTGAACAAGAAAAAAAATGCTTGTTATTATGAATAATTATTTTTAGAGAAAGTTGATTGTCTCTGTACGAGTCATCTATATAGAGTAGATTCAGGCCATTTTAGGGTGTTAGGGTGTAGAGTTGAAAGTTAGTTGTGTGAATGTAAAATGCTACTGTGGGTTCAGAATGTAGACCTCTGATGGGGGCTGAATGCGTGGGAATTTTGATTTGTTTGTATGAATATGGATCTTTCAATTGGTTATTGTACATCTCAAATTCGTTAAAATTGCTATTTGTACACCTCTTATGTTGTTTTAGGTTCTTATTTGCTGATTTTAATACTGCTCTATTGAGCCACTGAACAAACTCAAAATAGCTTCGTTCGCTCATTTGAGGTTTTCTTTTAGTGTCCGTACACTGTGATCTTCCTGTAAATACAGTTATACAGGTCTTCGATTTGGGGCTGTGAGTTTAATTTTTGTGGTTGACAGATTTTATAGACTGTATATTGGTTAGAGAAATCTTATTGATTGAAAATAAACTACTGTATTACACAATAGTATCATCTATTCTATTCTTTACCAACAACGGCATCTTTGATATTCTGTGCTGCATCTTTAGCAGCTTCCGTAGCAGTGTTCACATTTTCTTTCGCACTCTGTGCTGCATCTAGTACACTCTCCTTAGCTTTCTCACCTAAACTAGATGCACTCTCAGTTGCCTCCTCTGTTCCTTCCACTACGTTATCTTTCAAGGAACCTGCTATATCTTTCACATCGGCTTGTAATTCCCCTGATTTCGCACTGGCTGTTTCAATATCTTCTGTCGCTTTTGCTTTTGCACTTTCAGACAATTTTGTTGCTTTTGCAACGCCCTCTTCTATTTTTTCTCCTGCTTGGCCAACCAGTGAATCTTTACTTGCTCTGCATTTCATTTCTTTAGCTGCTATATTTCTATCCTGCAATACAAATAAAATAATTAATAAATGAGAAATTAATAAGGAATCTAGAATGTGTTTATAGGCTGTTATAATAAGATTTTATTACTACTTACTTGGTTGGCATTGAAACTTGAATAAGGAGAGGCGAAGTTAACTTTGCGAAACGATACTGATGGTGAAGGAATACGAATAGATGGGGTTTGAGGGAATGAATGGGAGGAGATGTTCGTTAATGCAGCACTCTTGGCGAAACTGATTGTTGCCATTGTTGTGTTGAGCTGTTTCTTTCTTTTGATGGTAAGTTTGTGTGTAATAAGAACTGAATATTGCTACTGTTTAAATAGGAAACTGAAGGTCGAAAATGGTGTTGTATTGAATTGAATGATAGTAATTCTCAACCAACGTAGTTTAACTTCTACTGCCCGATTTATGTTTATGATAGGGTGTAACTGGGATTTATGGTTGTATCCTTCTGATCCACTTCAAGTTTTTTTATTCGGGACCACGACCACATGTCTAGCTGAAGTTGGCTCTGGTCCCTGGGGACTATAATTGTACGGCTCCTCATATGAGTTATTGTCACCATTACTGACCTCATTTTTTTCTTCCGCTTTTATTCATTTTTTCAGCCGGACATTGATTTGAATCAAACGGGCGAAATAACTGTTCCCGTTATAACGGATAAAAGAGGAAAATGAGAAGTAAAAATCCGATATAACGGCAACGCACAAAGACCAATATACAATACTTGTTGTTCAATCGAAATTCGGCTTTTGATAACAGAAAAGTGAAAACGCTGCTTTTATTTTCTCACAAAAAGCCCTAATCTCATCTCCAAAAGCTGCGCACCTAGGTATGTTCTTTCCTATACTCTTCTCTCTGTCAATATCTCTTTCATCTTGGCAATTTGATTTCCTGGATTCTAGTTATATTTAATCTGAAAATAGGGTTTGTTAAATTCTGATTGCTAAGAATATCCACAGTGGGTCGATTAAATCATGGACCAAATCCAAATTTGGTCTTTGGTCCGCCCAATATCAATTATAGTGGGGCGATTAAATTTGGGTTTTGGTCCAGTATTTTTATTATCTGAGATAAAAAATGATCCAAGAACTGGACCAAACCATATTATAGTAGAGCGTTAATCTAGCCGTGCGTTTGGTGCCAGGCGTGACGCTGGCTCTCCGTCTGGTGCCAGGCGTTTAACTAGACGTGCGTTTTATTTGTTAGGCGTGAACCAGAATGCCGCTTGATGAAATGTTCACCCAAGAGCACGTCCATCGGGGCGTAACGCCAGAAACACGCTTGGTAATCAGACGTTCGCCTAGATTAACGCTCGTGTTGGACGTCTGGCTAAGACAACGCATGTTGTGGGCGTGATTCTAAGAGAACGCCTGTGTGTAGGGCGTGCTGCTAAGCAAGCGCCTGTGTGTGGGGCGTGATTCTAAGCGAGCGCCTCTTCTAACATTTGAGATAACCGTTGAGATTTGTTACCGTTGATTTCTTACTGTTGTAACGGCTATATTTTGGTATACCTATAAATGAATTGGTTGATTGAGTATTTCATATACTACTAACCCATTTCCATTTTATTTGTATACGATAAAAATTTCGTTCTTTTCATATATTTGTCTTTCAAATCAGTTAGAATTATGACACCAAAACCACAAGGTCCAAATTTTACTGCATTTGAAGATGTAACGATGTGTAGAATTCATTCATCAATATCTCAAGATTGTAGTGTTGGTTCCGATCAATCAGAAGAAAAATTATGGCCTCGCATCTTAAGTGGGATGAAAGAAGCCATACATACAATGCCAGGGCGCACTTGGACCTCCATTTAGAAACGATTTCAGGGAATAAGTTAAGATGTGGCGCTTTACTCTGCAAAAGAGGCGGAAGTGAAACGTGAATATCATACTGGATGGGGCCCCGAAACAAAGGTAAGTACCCGTTTATTTTTATCTCGTACATTATTGTTTTGAATTGTATATCATCCACTATTAAAAAAAAAAGATTGAAGAAGTAAGGAAGCTTTTCAAGGAAGCTAATGGTGACAAAATATTTAATCATGAAGAGTGTTACACAATTATGTTAGAAAATATCAAATATTCACGACGATCGACAACTGTTTTCGATTCATCACAAACTGAAGAAGATTCTGAAAGTGGCGAGGAAGACCAGGAAAGACAGAAAACAAGCCAAGACCATTCCAGTGGCGATGAAGAAATATGAGATATACCTAACACATATAAACATCATATGTGAAAAAAAGAGGCGAAACGACTGAGGAAAACAGGGATAGCAAAATCCAATGGCCAATAGGAAATGATGGAAATAATTATTAAAGAGCAACAAAATTTCAACACCAATTATACAGAACAAACAAAAATGAAGATGACGCAGAGAGAATCCGAGTTTGCAACAAAACTAGATGAGTCTTCGACAAAGTTTGCAGCAAAACAAGCTAGGAAAGAAAAACATGACGCAAAAAAAGAAACGAACGACGGGTTTCGCATAATGACGATGGATGTCTCCGGGTTGGATGCCGTAACAAAAGAGTACATCGAACTCAGGAAGGAAAACATTTGCAGAGAAGGATAAGTCAAGCTTAAAGCATTCTCGGATTAGCTGAAACCTTAATTATTTGGATTATTAATGGATTGGAAGTTTTAGTTTCTAATTTTATGATTTATATATTTATTTATCAAATAAGTAGCAAGAGGTTAAAATTTCCAGTTTAATTTTGAATTAATAGTGTTATTTTAAATGTTAATGAACTTCCAATTTACTTTTTCCTTGAATTAATGAAAACTTTAAATTTCGAGTAATTAAGTAATTCAGATGAAAAATGATTACCAACCACTCATTTTTTCGCATTAATATCAAAATGATAAAAGACTACACACTCAAGATATTAGCCTATCTACTCTTCTCCTACATGAGTAGATAAGTGAGATTGTTTAAATATTTCAGATTTACAAAGTAAATAATTGAAACGTTGGATTCCACTAAATAGATTGTTATTACGGACCCACCAGTCTCGAAAAAAAGAGACTCGTAACTTCTTTCTATATCATGCTTTAGTCGTTGTACGCGGACCAAACACCTTTCATAATTAGGCGTCTACAGTCTTTCTAGCCTACCTTTGAATAGAATGTTATTAATTAGCCACTACGCTGGAACAGTACAGAGTCATCACTTCGTTAAATATTATGTTTAAATCTTTTATTGAATATTGCCATTCAAAAAAGGCCTATATATACCCTTTCGTTCCCATTTGGAAACCACACCTTCCACATTTCAAATAACCTAATACAAAGATTGTTTTGATATCTCCTTTTCATAATTATGGCTTACAAAAATCTTAGTATTAATGCAGAGAATTTTACCATAAAGGAAGATTTATCTCTTTGTCGAAATATAGTATTATATTATCCAGCAAGGGGTCATGAACGTCGGATGAATGATTCAATGAGCATGGAATGGTTAGAACATATCCATGTTAACTTATGTAATGAAACTGGTAACCCCAATAACCGGAACAGAGCAGGCCTTTTTTGTTGATTTCAGGAAATGGTAGGGCAGTACTACAACCAACCTCATTTCAAGATCCTAAGGGTGATGGAAAAATACAACCCTTTTGTGTTGATTGTTCTTCGAAGATGTTTAGATCGTCATCCAGGCCCTCATATCACTCGTTGAAGGTTTGATTATAGGTTTTGTGGGTATATCTCTTTGTAAACCCTCACGAGACATAACTCGGCCGTTGGGGCCACCTAATTGTTTAAACGATTGGTGCACATGCTAAGTGCAACCGCGACTCCTGTGAAAATGAGATATCTTAACATCTACTGATGTATTGTTGTTCTGAACAAGTGATATTAGTTATTTATGATACTTCCGTTAATGTATTCATTACAACGAAGTAAGCATATTGATAATACAAGAGCTAAAAAGTAGACCTAAACTCACTTTCGCAGGCATCGCGGCTGCACTTAGCATGTGCAGCAAGCCTTTAAACCCCTAGGTGCCCCTAGCGGCCGAGTGGTGTCTCGGGCGGATTTACAAAAGATATACCCATGAAGCCTATTCGTATGGTTTATTAATTGTTATTCGTCACAAAAATATGACTATAAGTGTTCGATCAAGTCATTTCGCAAACGAATATGTGTATCTTTGTTGTGTACTGCACGTTGGCGTTGCTCAACTCTCATTCTCAAAATTTCAGCAGCATGTTGTCTCGAAATATTTACCGGTGCATGGTTACGGCGTTGATCATATTCATGTGGCCAATCATCGGATAGACGCTCATCCTCCACTATCATATTATGTAAAATGATAACAGTTTTCATGATATATGCAAGTACGTCTGGGTTTCACATTCTTGCAGGTTGCTTGACGATGACAAATTAATTTTGCAGTACACCGAAGCCTCGCTCTACGTCTTTTCGGCAACCCTCTTGCATTGCTGAATTTTTTTGTTTTTTCTGGGAATCTGGATGTTTGATAAACATCACAATAGTAGCAATCTCTGGGTATATTCCATCACCTAGATAATATCCCATATCATATTGATATCCGTTTACAACAAAGTTCACTAGGGGTGCTTTCCCGTTGATAAACTTTAAAAAAATATAAGAACGGTTCATCACATTAATGTCATTGTTTGAACCAGGCATATCAAAAAATGCATGCCAAAACCAGAGATCATATGAAACCACTGCCTCCAACACAATACTTTCACTCCCTTTGTACGCAGTGTAAGCCCCTGATTTCGCTGATGGGCATTTATCCCATTTCCAATGCATGCAATCTACACTACCCAGCATCCTTGGAAATCCCCTATCCTTGTTCTCATTAAGCAATAGTTCAACATCACGCTCAGTTGGTGTGCGAAAATATTCTTTCTCATACAAATGCACAATCGTCTTACAAAACCTACGAGTTGTTTCCAAAATAGTGGTTTCTCCAATGCGTAAGTACTCATTTATTACATAGGACGCACATCCATAAGCTAACATTCATATTGTTGCTGTAACTTTCTGATGAGGAGTTAATCCAGTAATGTCAACATAATGTTTTTTTGAACAAAATATTATTTACTGATACGACATCTCCCAAAATACGGTTGAATAATTCTCGCCGCATTTTAAATCTTCTACGAAATACATTAGGTGGAAACGTAGGGTTTCTGCAAAAGTAATCTTTCCAGGGAAATATTGCACCGACCTCACGTTCTCTTGGTATTCATACTTGAAACGATCAATCCCAAAATGACTGCTTGGTTATTTTGGCTCAATGCAACTAAATCTCCGTCTGATGAGTACAAACTATTATTATCATCATCAGCAGATGAAGAAGAAAAAAAAAGAAAAAGAAGAAGGAGGAGGAAGAATAGAAGAACAAGAAGCATAATAGTGATTGTTATTCTCATAGTATGCCACTGGTTGGTGATGTTTGCAGTTTTGGTTTGTATAATTGGAGAATCGAGTGTTCAATTTATAGGCATATTAAGATAAGTCTTTGAGTGTTGATATGACTACACACTTTTGGTATTTTAAAAATTAACTGAGTTGAAGCAAGTGGGGTGAATAAACGCATCAAACATAAGAAGTGTCGGTTGAGATGACAAGACCAAGCCGAAAAAAAGACAAAGGAAAAATTAAATATCTTTTTGAAATAAAAATACAAAGAAGATATAAAGGACAAAGCAAAGATTAAAAATATCTATGAAGATGACAACACAAAGCAGGTAAAAGACAAAGAAAAAATAAGAAAAGTCTTTTGAAATGACAATTCCAATCAGATAAAAGATAAATCAAAGATAATAAATGTCTCTTCGAATGACAATACAATGCAAATGAAAGAATACCCATCTATATCTTGATTCCCAGGCGCCGAGTGCGTTGGCATAAAAGGAGACAAAGATGATCTCGATGTGTAATTAACTGATTGCGTTGTTGATAATGATCCTTGACCCATGGTATTCCACATTTGTGGTGGCATAGTTTGAGAAAAAGTGCCAAACCCAAGGGGTGGTTGTTGCGTACGAAAATGGGCCAGCTGTAACTCCAAATTGTTGATGTGATTTTGTTGACCTCGTATTTCTTCATCTTTTGCCATGATAAACTCCATTATCTCTTTCGTTTCATTTAACGTAAACTTACGAAACACTTGCGTAAAATCAACATATTGTTGAACCAGACTATAAGCTTTGACCTGTTATAAAAAATAAATAAATCATATTATCACGTATTTTTATATACTAAAAAAAAAGGTTTGTAGTATACTTACTTATGACAATTTTTTTGAGGCGGAATCGGTACATGTTCACCAGGTTCTTGGATGTTGTGTTTAACAATCGATTTTGGTGGCATATTTATGCAAGTTAGTTACATGTCGCCAATACTCCATATACAAATCATACGTAACAACATGCACTAATTCAGTTGCAGGGACCAAATCGTTTTCCCTCATCTCATTAGCTTCTTCATTGTTGAGGTTGCTAATACGAGTAGGTGGATTCCTGGGAACGCCAAAATTATAATGGTTTTGCCTCCAACACTGTTCTCCGAGGTACACGTTATGCTGTGCAAAGAAAATAACTAACAAAAAATAAACCAATTAACTATCCAAAAATCCAAGAAAATAAAGAACAGTCCTATCAAAATAAATTATCAACTCACAGTGCCTAGCCAAGAAAATATAACCATTTTGTTTGAGAGCTCCGATGCTTTCCATTCAATATCAGTGTCAAAGACTAAGATGGCGGAATCCCAAGGTCACATCGTCTACAATCAACTGATTAAGAAAAGTGTAGAGACTACAATGTAGACTTTCATTTTCCAGAGCCAACCGAACTTACCCCACCTCTCATGCAGCTTATTGATGTGAATTTTAGTTATCCAAACAGGGATGATTTCAGGATCTCAATATTGACGTTGGTATTGATATGGGAACCCGAGTAGCAATTGTGGGCACAAATGGAGCTGGAAAATCACTCTTCTTAATCTTCTCGCTGGTGATTTGGTTCCCACAGAGGGGGAGGATCGAAAGAGTCAGAAGTTGAGAATTGGGAGGTATTCACAACACTTTGTGGATCTATTAACAATGGATTAAACCCCTGTCCAATATCTTTTTCGGCTTCATCCCGAACAAGAAGGTCTTAGCAAACAAGAGGTTGTTCGCGCGAGGCTCGGAAAGTTTGGGCTTTCCAGCTATAATCACCTTACACCAATTGTGAAATTGTCTGGTGGGAAAAAGGACAGGGTTGTCTTCACTTCAATCTCCATGTAAAAATAACACATTCTAGTATTAGACGAGCCAACAAACCACTTAGATATGCAGAGTATTGATGCACTAGCAGATGCATTAGATGAATTCACAGGTGGTTTTTTGTTGGTTAGTCATGATTCCAGACTAATATCAAGGGTCTGCGAAGATGAAGAGAAGAGTCAGATTTGGATAATTGAGAATGGGACTGTAGAATCTTTCCCTGGGACGTTTGATGGATACAAGGAGTAACAAGGAGTGGATTGTCAGAACTGTTCCACCAACTATTAGGATCGTTCATCATTTGTGAAAAATCTGGATCATCCAGCATCATTTGATATACTTCTTCAGGAGTAACTCTTTTCGGCAAATTGAAAAGAGGACGAGAAAAAATTTCAGCCTTTCGAGACGGAGAAAGACCTTCATCTTCATCCATAACCCTAATGAACATACCCAAATATGGATTATTAACTAACTACACAATAGCTATTATAAAATAAACAAAAACACATAATCGGTAGTTAAAATTATGAAATATCAACCGATGACACACAATCGGTAGGTCGTGTTTTCAGTATATGTCCGATTATATAATCGGTAGATAAAATTATGCAATATCTACCGATTGTGCATGATGTTCTTCAGAAATGATGAACTCGAGGCATAATCGGTAGATAAAATTTGCCATATTTCTACCGATTATGCGTCGTTTAGGAAAATTATAAAAAAGAATTATCATGATTTCTTCAAAGTATTCACTAAAAACATAAAAGAATTATCATGATTTCTACCGATGTAACTTACTTTTTCTGGGGTTTTTGAGTTGACGAATCGATTTCAATGATTTTGGACTCTTCGATCACCATCTTTTCCTTTTCCTTCTTTAATTTTGTAGAAAAAGTTTTTGGAGCCATTTTCGATAGAGAATGAGAAGAAATGGAGGAGGAAAGGTAGTAGAAGAACCGGTAGAGGAAAAGAAATGGAAAAAGAAAGGGAATAGAAGAATAGGTAGAGAAGAAGAAAAATAAAGAGGTAGAAAAGGAAATGAGAAGAAAAAGAGGCGTGAATAGGTAGAGAAGAAGAAGAATTAGGTTTTAGTTTCTTTTTATAAATGGTTTTTAATACTATTATTATATTAATTATTATTTTACACTGTCTTGGAAAATTCCCTTCACCTTAAGCGACGTGGACGAACCTTAAAATGGTTGAATCTTTCCATCACCTTAATGATATTAAAATGAGCTTCGTAACGGCAATTTGATCGTTTCCATCGTCGCCATTCCTCGAGAGATCTCGCTATAACTTCATCATTAGTTTCACCCCTCAAACGATATCGATTGATAAGATAAGTTAAATTCAAAAATGGATCAACTTATCTGCTGATACAATTAAATCGACAAAAAAGATCAGCTCTATTACGGTTATTGGGTTTCCCAGTGTCAACAAAAAAATGTTCGTGAATACTCTCCAAATAACTCATACTCATTACACCATTTTTCCTATGTTCTTCTCCTCGTCTCGGATATAATTGCACATAGCGCCTACATAGCGATAAATCTTCCTCTACCGTGAACGGTTGAGCCATTAATCTATAGGATGATTTCTTCGATGTTGGAGAGTTAAAATGTATTGGAGGTGCATAAATGAGAAGAGGTCACCCTCCTTATATAGATTAGATTCTTAAAGGTTTTTTTTTTTCAAAAAAAAAAAACCCGTTGAGGTCTGGTGTAACAAGAGTGTACATAAAAATGTACACTAAGTTCATACGAATATTAACAATCAGAAGTATCAGGATCACCATTATCTACCGATTTTTAAAATAGGTAACCTAACAAATTTTTGTACTACCGATTATAATGTAATTTTTTTCCAGAAACCAATCAGTTTCATCATCTTAATCGGTACATAATTAACTACCGATTGTACTCAACATGTATAATCGGTAGTCTAATAAATTTTTTAACTACCGATTGTATATGTTGCCCCAAATTCAAAATCAAAAAAATTATCAAAATCCCAACATTTTGAACATGTACAATCGGTAGTCTAATAATTTTTTTAACTACTGATTGTATATGTTGCCCCAAATTCAAAGTCGAAAAAATTATTAAAATTCCAACATTTTGAACATGTATAATCGGTAGTCTAATAATTCCTTTAACTACCGATTGTATATGTTGCCCCAAATTCAAAATCGAAAAAATTATCAAAATTCAAACCTTTTGAACATGTATAATCGGTAGTCTAATAATTTTTACAACTACCGATTATAGTGTAAAAAGTGTCAAAAAATGAAGTTCCATCGGTAAGTGTAATCGGTAGATATTCATCTACCGATTGTGTGTCAGTAGGTGTAATCGATAAATTGTTATCTACCGATTTTTGATGAACATGCTTAATCGGTAGGTGATGCAAACCACTTATCTACCGATTATAATGTAAAATTTTAACAAAATAACTTATTAAAAATTAATCTCTTGCAAATCAATTGATAATTCACAAAAAGAACATAAAATTCATTCAAATGTTAGAACATTAAGCACCAGTAATGTTAAACACCATAGACATATCCATAAAGTAAACAAGTTTCTTAGAAATCAACTTTGAAAATGATGTTCTCTGACAAAACAACCACAATCTAATTTCTATATGTTTTAGTTTTGGTACGAGGAGGACGAGCACCAGGGGCTAAGAATCTTTCAGCATCAACGATATTGGATTCACCCTCAGGGATATTTGCTTCAGCATCAACACTCAATGAACCGCGATATCTTTTACTGCGCTTTGCTGCTAGCCTCTTAGGCTTATTCGTAGATTTCTCCCCAAACTTGCTAGCATAGGCTTCATTATCAATGTTGTCAATTAGGTCTTTATGCTCTCTCATCTTCTCAATTTATAAAGGCACTCCCGTATTTATGCACTCATCTATCTTCTTGGAGAAAAATGCAAACATTTTTTTTTTTTTTTTTTTTCCTGTTTTTAGGCAATAACAATCAAACGATTATTATCTAAAATATTGAGTTGTAATATTAAAATAAAAAGGAAATAACATTAGGTACCATCCTTTCATAACCAGAGGGTTTGTGTTTGATGATGCAAGTATAATCGGACACCCTGGTGGTCTTTCCTTTATCTTCACGGATCATATGAAGATGAGAATGCTCCCGGTACCATACCATATAGCGTGGATCTACTTCATCACCTCGGTTGACAGGTCTCCCATCATTGATCATATATTGCATCCTGTTATTCCAATCTTCAACGGGTGGGTTATCATAGTAAACTACTGTGATAGAGTCCTTACCACAAGTAGATTTCTCGACGTCCAATTTGAACCTGCCGCGTATGTGACTCCAAAGTTCTTCTTGGACATAACCGAGTTGACGCATCACCCTAGAGGCATTGTACATGACATATCCAGTGGGATTCCACAAGGGTCCATAGTAAAAGGACAACTCAGACCTTCCCTCTATATGACCACTAGCTCGGTCTTCCATGTATGGATCAAAGCATACATCTTTGGACGCCATCAAGTCTAATTTCCTCCTCAAAGAAATGAACTCCTGCTCCTTATACCTTGAATGGTTGTTGTCGAAGATGTATTTTGTTCCTTTGGGTGTTCCTTTCTCCCATAACGGATTCTCTTTGGCCAACTCGAGGGACGGGAAGTGGTCATAGATCCATGTCTAGTGTACATATCAAACCAAGTATGAGAAAATTGATTCTTAAAAGAGAAAAAAATAAATAACAATCAAACCATCAATAGAGTTACCAAAATACCTGTAGTAGGCTCACGTTCCCGGAAATTTGGCTAGTTGATTCCCTCGATACCTTTCTCAACTCTTCCATCAAGAACGCATGACATGCGGTGCCCCACGAATACTCACGAACTTTATTGAGAGGATGCAAAAGTTGTAGAAGGTTGGCGTCGACCCGGTTTCCACTACAATTGGGGAAAATGACACATCCCAAAACACATAGGAGATATGCAGTGGCTGCAGCATTGACATCGTCATCACTAAACTCTGGATTCATTTGTTCTTTAGCCTTGGTGCCTTTGAACATATTCATCAAGTGAACCATGCTGAACTGTCTGGTTTTGTAAGGAAAGCACCGTTTGAACTCATCGTCGGATGTCGCTCGATCCCAACCAAGGCACTTCTGAGTGTAAAAATAAAGTTGTTCCCAGCTTAACTGCTTCACATAATCAAACTTGACCGTTGTACCATTGTCAGCGAGACTTAGAATCTGCGCCACATCATCTGGGGTGACGGTCTCAGGATACATTCTCTCCATGAAGGCTGATATGGACACCCGGTCATGCTGTAACATTGAATTTTCGGCAGCATTAGATAACCCCGAGTTCAATATAATTTGCTTGAACCATTCACACTCACCATCTACAGTCCAATATTTCATCTTTCTTGGTGCAGCCGTAGGTTTGAGTAGACGAACCGCATCAGAATTGTCCTAATATACACGACGAATTATAAAATAATTAGAATAACAGTTAACACTTCTACGAATAAAAATACAATAGGTTAAGAATGATGTTTTATAATTATTACCTCAGTTGAATAAATTTCTTTCCCCCAAGAGTCTTTGTACCCAAATAATAGATCTCCCCCATCTCTTGGTAACCCAGGGATTTGACCTTCTTGAATACCCTTCATCTTCAAAGAGGCCGGGACTTGGTGTCCTCCTTTTTTCTTAATTACCTTCTTTCTACCTTATCCATCTCCTTGTGTACCACTTGGTTCTCCTTCATCTCTATTTCTAACTTGTGGAATACTTGGTTCTCCTTCTTCTTGGTTTCTACTTCTTGGCACACTTGGTTGAGCTCCTTCGGTGATAGAGATTCCTCTAGCGCTCTTTTCTCTTCTTGCACTAGTAGTTACTTTGTTACCCCCTTCACGACGAGGCCCCGAAACAATTGTATCGTGGGATTGCTTAGATCGCCTTTCCCTAAAAAAACAAAATAAAGAACAATTATTTCCAACAAGACACCGTTTAATCACTACATAATCGGTAGACAAAGTACATTAAACCCAACCGATTGTTCATAATCTGTAGTAAAACAAACAAACTAACAACTAATTGTGCATAATCGGTAGCTCGGGATCTACATTATCTACCGATTATGCATAAAAATTGGAACAAAAAACTCTAAGACATATAATCGGTAGTCAAATAAACAAACTAACAACCGATTGTGCATAATCGGTAGCTCGGGATCTACATTATCTACCGATTGTGCATAAAAAATGGAACAAAAAACTCTAAGCTATGGACACACATACAATCGGTAGTCAAATAAACACAATAATGAACGATTAAGACAATCGGAAGTCAAATACATAACCTATCTACCGATTGAAACCATCAAACATAATCGGTAGTTACATAAAAAAATTAACTAATGATTAAGTGTAAATTTTGGTACAGGAATACAATTGGTAGTTAATGACTAAATATAACTGCCGATTATGTTTAAACCTATACGAAACTACTGATTAAGCCTAAATTTTAATACAAGAATACAATCGGTAGTTAGTGAATAATATAACTACCGATTATGGTCGATGTTCTTCAGAAATGAAGAACATGACCATAATCGGTAGATAAAAAACATCACTAAACCTCCGGTTATGGCAAATAACCGAAAACCCTTTATATTCTATCCTCGATTTCATTCGATTGAAGCAAAATAAACACAAATAATGGTAAACCCTTACCTTATTGGAGTCATTAGAAAGTTCTGGAGAGGCTGATTGTTAGAATCAGTCTTCGTATCTAGGTCATCATCTTCGTGTTCTTCGTGTTCTTCCTCTTCTTCACTATGTTCTTCAACGATCTCTTTATTTCTTATTCTCTCGGCCAGTTAGTATTATCAGTTTGACAGGTTGTTTGTTTTTTTCGAGCCATCTGTGGATTGTAATTACGACGATGAATGGTTTACGATTATACGATGAATTGGTTTACCATTAATCGGTTTACGATGAATTGGATTGTGCCACAATTGGTAGTTAGAAAACAAGAGAATAAGAAGAGAAGAAGGTGAGAATCGGTAGAGAAGAAGAATGATAAAGGTTTAGGTTTTTAATCTTTTATTAGTAAAAGGGTTAAAGGTATTTTTTTTTATTACTGAAAGAGTATATAGATATTTTTACATACCATTAGGTTATCCCATAACCACATCTATTGAATGAGTTTAAAATAGTCGTCCCAAATTAATTTTTTGTAGCCCTAAAAAACGCCAGGTTATTAAAGTTGCCAATTTCAAGCTTAAAATTATACATGCATCGTCACCTGGAATTATGGTAACTTTACCACAACTGTTCTACATCTTTTAGTGATGTTTTCTTTCCATCCTCCTCAGTCTGCGCCCAACTGTACAAGTAAGTAGCTGTACTCTTTGGAGGGTTATTCCTCTTAGTAACTGTGATGCATGGCTGACGATAATGATGAAAATATGATGTAGGTATTTGGTGCCCTTATCATTGCAAAGCTCTTGTCTGTTCCGATAGTGATGTTGTGTCACACCCATGTTCCAATGCATGTTTGCCGTTTCTATATCTTTCTCTTTTAGTTCTTCAATATGGCTTTATGCAATTATGTTCTATAATATTGTGAACAGTAGACACAGGCCAAATGAGATGCCTGACTTGGCCCATCTGGAAGTTTGACCAGGGTCACGCTCATAAAATTAATTAACATAGAAAACCCACATTTTTATACTCCAGAGTATTGTGAATATAGTTGAATTGTTTTCTAATATGTGTTTGTTCTGTACTTCAAATATTTGGGGTGCATAAACTATTTTCCGGATCAAACCTAATCCAACGATTGCGTAACAGATATATTCCAAGATACACTTTCAGTTGGCTGGTGACACCAATGTGGATGGTCATAAGTAAGTTATGTGTTGCTTTTAGTTTGCTGTTTTTTAGATATAAGATTGATTAAGACGAGTAAACTGCTAAAAAAATTCAAATTCTTTTCCTTGTTTTACAGAGTTCCTTCACAGGTCTGCTGACCTTACACTAGTGCCGTCAGCTCAAATTAGCAGGGATTTCCAAGCAGCTCACGTGACAACAGCTGAATATTGAACTCCCATTCACTCGATGGTTCCTTACTTAAACAAAACAAGTTTTTGGTTTCACATACTTGATAGCCACGTTACATTGGAGAATCACCATATATATATATATATATATATATATATGCATTTTTGTTCATTACATTTTTTGCATCATTAGGTGCTTAAACTACAAAGTGCTCTCTCCCTCCAGTGGATGCTCACTAAGTTAGCATTCGTATTTTGTTGAGTAATACTTATTTTGATCTTAAATGGAATATCTCTGTCTTTCATTCTCTCTCTCACACACACACGCACTCAGACATGTATACCCTTTCGATTCTGTTTCTTACTTCTTGCATGTTCTGTTCTTTTACCCTCTCTTGTCACTTTTCAGTTATTTTCTTCATAATTTCATTTTAAGTATTTTTCATGGTTCACTTTTCAGCCAATAAAATCCGCCTCTGGAATAAGGGTGTAGATTCGGACAGCTTCCACCCACGTTTCCGGAACCATGAAACATGATGTTTACTAAGGTATGGGGCTATAATGTCATCATCTCCCTCCATGGTAAATATTTTTAGTTGGCTGTATTTTTAACCTTCAAATTTCCATCTACTCAGCAATGGAGAACCGGAGAAACCTTTGATAATTCATGTTGGGCGACTTGGAGTTGAGAAGAGTCTGGATTTCTTTAAACAGTAAGTTTCTTTCTTTTTGTTTCGAGTTTTTTTGCATTTTCTCATTCGCTTGTTTTATCCATATTTTGGGCGCCCCCGTTGATCACTTCAAAATTATTTCTATCATTTTGAGATATATATTCAGGTATCTGAACTTATCATTCACATGTATAAAACTTATTTTGCCTGCATTTGATGATAACTTGATGAGTCAATTCAACCTTTGACGAATATGTTATGCTGCAGGGTCATGGATAGGATTCCAGAAGCAAGACTTGCTTTTATTGGTGATGGGCCCTACAGGTAAGCCTAGGGACTCTGTTATCCTCTTGCTCGCTTAAAATGAGCTACATGTTGCTTATATTCACACAGCATTGTCATGACCATGCAGGGCAGAGCTGGAAAGCATATTCAGCGGCATGCCTGCAGTATTTACAGGAATGTTATCGGGTGAAGAACTCTCAAAAGCGTACGCAAGTGGAGATGTTTTCCTTATACCATCAGAATCCGAAACTCTAGGTCTCGTCGTCCTGGAATCCATGTCTTCAGGGGTCCCAGTGGTGGGGGTTCGTGCTGGTGGAATCCCTGACATAATTACAGCAGATCAAGAGGGAAAACAGGATACCCTTAAGCTCCTGGAGATCTTGAAGACTGTTTCAACAAATTAGTTTCTCTCTTACGTGATTCCGAATTGAGAGAGAATTTGGAAAGCTGCTCGTGAAGATATGGAGCAGTATGATTGGAGAGCTGCGGCAAAAAAGATTAGAAACGAGCAATATCTGGTTCTGGAGAAGGAAGAAAGCTGAACCTTTGAGACCCTTCCAATGGTGCTTTAAAAAGATCTTCAGACCAAAAGATGAAGTCACCAACATTAAGTAATGGTAAGAAAATATGATTTGCACACGACAAAAATGCTTGTTATTATAATTATTTTTAGAGAAAGTTGATTGTCTTTGTACGGGTCGTCTATAAAAAGTAGATTCAGGCTTAAAAGGAAGCCATTTTAGAATTTTAGGTTGTAGAGTTGAAAGTTAGTTGTGTGAATGTAAAATGCTACTGTGGGGGATCAGAATGCAGACTTTTGGGAGGGTGTGTGGGGGGTTGATTTGTTTGTTTGAATATGGATCTTCCAATTGGTTATTGTACATCTCAAATTCGTTAAATCTGCTATTTGTACACCTCTTTAAGTCATAGGATCTTACTGAGAAGGTTTTCAAATTTTCTTACCATCCCACAACGCTGTAGTTGTGCTCTATTGAACAAATTCCGTTGTTGGTTAGCTAGACCAACCATTTGTTGGCATCAAATATTGTTGATTTGATCTACTATTCCCTCGTACGGGAAGGAACATTATTTACATACCCTTCAGAAATCTAACCCTTCAAATATATCCTTATCCAACTTAAAATATCCTAGCTAATTTAAGACCTTCCAATTTTATTTGAGGTTATTAAATATTATTTCCACCTAGAGGAGGAAATAAGGGGTGTCTAAAAAGGAAGAAACTACTAAAGTATCCTTACTAATTAAAATTATGTTCATATCTTTATTCATAAAACTTCTAATCTATTTTTATTTCTCTCAAAACCAATCACAAATTAGAAGGAAAAAAAAATTCAAACAATTTTTTTTCTTGTTGTACTACAATGCAAAGATGGATCCAAGACCAAATAGAACTTGTCTAAATCCGTGAATTCTTAGCTCTATCTTGTAGAGAATGAGAAGAGGTTCAAAGCAAAAATAATGAGGTCATTCTGACGTCGGATGAAGAAGTTATGAGCAAAATAGTTGAAGAAAATGCCTAGTTTACAATCGTCTGATAAGTGCATTTATATCAGCCGATTTTGAGAATTTTTTTTTTCCTAAAAAACTCTTGAATTTGAGTTTTTTATAATAGACACACATGGGGAACCTTATCCACTGATTATGAGCGTATTTTATGTAGAAAACTATCGTTTTTGAGTTTTTTTTATCAATCGATATTTATGGAGGATTGTATCCGCCGATTGTGATCAATTGACCATAAAAATGAAAAGGTATGCCGATTTGAGATTAATATTCTTCATTGATCAAGAACATCAAGAACAATCGTCCATAAAAATAAAGAACATATGTCGATTGTTGGTTGACGTTCTTCATAGATCAAGAGCATCAATAACAATCAACCATCATGTAAGTGGAAAATCGGCCGATTGTTCTTGAAGCTATTTTTTTTTATTCCAAAATCATAAGAATTCAAATTTTTTTATGTTTTGATGATCAATCAACACTTGTTAATTTCATATCTAACACGATTATTCAACTACTAATTGAATTAATTAATACTAATTAATCAAGGAAAAATTAGTCATTAACAAAAACAATTGTTTCATTGGTTTTTTATTTTATTTCAATTTCTTTTTTTTAACTTTTAATGATAGACCTCAAATAAAGTGGGTAAGCTTTAAATTAGCCAGGTAAGATATAACCTTCATCTTCTAAAAACCTTATCATCTTAATAAAACATTGCTAAAATACCTTCTCATATATAATGTTTTTCTCTCACATACTCATCAAGCACCACCACCACCATCATCCCACCAACACCACACCACTATCCACCACTGCAAACCATTACCACTACTGCCCACAACCACCTCAAACTACCACCACCGTGCACTGCAACCACCTCTGCCATTACCACCATAAAAAATTTCGTCATCACCACCACCAACACTAGCAACACCACCACCACCACCACCACCACAGATTCACCACTCCACCTCCATCACCACCGCCACCACTTCCATCTTGACCACCAACGCCACCTCCACCACCACCACAAAAAGATCTATTATTCTAGTCCCACCATCACCACCTCCTCCATTACCGCCATACACACGTTTCTTCATTCCAACATCACCGACATCACTACCACCACTCTCCACCACCACTACAACAAGCAGATCTATCACTACGCCACCACCGCCATCACCACAAACAGATCAATTACTTCCTCTACCACAACGACAGTCAGATCTATCACTCTACAACCACCACCACTATCGAACAGATGGAGGAAACTTGCTAAAGTTGCTTCCAGACCAAAAGTGGAGTCAACTTGTTAAAATTGGGTCAACAGGTGGCAACAGCTTTTTGAAGGTGTTCCCAGAAAAGACGTGGAAGTAACTTGCTGAAGTTGCTTCTAGACCATAAGTAGCCTTGTTCAAGTTGGTTTCACAAATTGAGGAACCTTGGTGAAGTTGCTTCATGACCAGAAGTGGAAGTAACTTGTTCAAGTTGGTTTCACAGGTTGAGGCAACTTGAGCTCAAGTTGGCTCCATATGTGGGGTTAACTAGTATAAGTTGTCTTTACAGGTGCACACAACTTGTTCAAGTTGCTCCAGCAATGGAGGAAACTTGCTGAAATTGCTTCCAGACCATAAGTGGAGCTTAGTAGCAATTAAGTTGTCTCCACATGTTCATCTTCTTCATATTTTTCTTCAAAACAATCCCACCACCATTGTCAACTAAATCAACAGAGATTTGGATAATTTTGTCATCCTCCATCAGCACCAGCACCACCACCACCCCCATCATCTTGTTTTCTTCTTTTCCAATACAATCCCACCACCACCACCGTCACACAAAATGAAAACTAATTATTTCTCCTCCACCATCATCTTATTCGCCTTCTTCTTATTTATCAATAAAATCACACCACTACCACCACCACAACCGTCACAAAAAACAAAAATTAAATACTTCACCACCACCGTCATCGTTTTTCACCGCCACCATCATCATCTTTTTCTTCTTCAATATAATCCCACCACCGTCATCACATAGATCTGAAATTAAAAACGATCTCCATCACCACCACCATTATCATCATACAAAAACAAAATTAAATACTTCACCATTGGTTCATCACCACCACCGTCGTCGTCAGATTCACCGCTACCGCTATCATCGACATTAGGAAACAAAGATGTCACTCGTCAAAAAAAACAGATCTAAAAAGAAAGACTAAGTGGAAGACATCCGAGACCCTTTCCAGATATCAACATACTCCCGCCGTAGCTGGAGATCATGGCATCCACGTGTTTGTTGCGACCGAAAAATCTATCATGATGAAGAGATAAGGACGCGTGTAATGTAATGATTCAAAATGAGCGATGTAGATTGAAGGGAGTGGTGGAGCATTTAATATGGAGTCACAACAATCATTTGTAACCTCATAAATACTATTAAATTTTTCGTGGACGTAGGTTTATTTAACAACCGCGCCACGTAAACTTTGTTGTGTTGATAATCTTATACCTTCACCTATTTACTTATTTGCTTTATGTTTATCCACTTGCCTATGTTTTCATCATCCAGTTCATTGTTATATTTTCCCTAGTATGAATCTAGTGTGTATGGTTAGATCTTAGTGTAGTGGATACTGGATTTTTTTGCAACTATAGTTTGGTGTTAGAAACAGGGACTGATTAATGTGATTTGTTTCACCTGACCTTCGGTTAAACCGTAAGGAGTAATGTTTTTAGTTTCCAAGTTTTCATGTCTTTATTTTTATTTTTAGTAAGTAGATCTACAAGTTTATAAGAAAAACAAGTTTAAAGAAAGTCTAGAACGAAGATCTATCTCCAAAAACTTCGAGATTTTGTTTTTCTATAAATCCAAATGGCTCTTCTTAATCAAGAAGAATAAAATCGTATTCATTACTCATCATTAGCAGAAGTTATTGATCTCAAGAATTAAGAATTAAGAATTTTTCTCACATTTAAGAATTAAGAATTTTTCTCGGCATTTACTGTCGACATTACTGTTGGGCGCAATAATCAAAATGAAGAAAATTCAAATAAACAAAAGTTATTGATACTTATCTCTTTTGTATTGGAAGTGATCGATTTGACGAAACGGATAAGCTCCTCAGATCTCCGCCAACAGCAACATGTAAAAACTTTGGAAAACAGAGTGAGTGACGTGTTCAACACGCTGTCCTTAAGACATTAGCGCCAGGCTACACCCAAAAGTGATGCTATAGCCTCCACAGGGCGGATGCCTCCAGGATAAAACACCCTACTACACCTACTACTAGCATATGCAGTAGATGCTCAAATTGAGCTTGGAAACTCCAAAAAAACCCTTAAGGAAAATCTCGAAAACTTGAGAAAGATAATAAAAAAAAATTATTATTCTTTTGGTATCTCCAAAAATATGGAGAAACCCTTTTTCCTAGGATTAACTCTATAGGTTGAGAAAAGCTTGTTTATATAATAACCTAGTACAATTTAAGAAGAGGGATCTCCCCGATGTGGGACTAATAAGTTTATATATTATATTAAAACAATTTAAGATTGGAAACTCCCCGATGTGGGACTAATAGTTTTTCCATTCACAAAAGAAAACAAGAATTTATTTATTTTCTTAAAACCTTAAAATTATATTTTGTATTATTTCCAACAATCCCCCACATGAATGAAAAACCTCAGTAAAACATGAAAAACACATATAGATCTTGGTAAATCAACACCTCAATCCCACAACCGTGCGTGTCGAAGTCATACTAGCTATTCCAACGTCTCTCCTCCACACAAAAGTGTGTTGACCCCAAGGTCATACTATTGATTGCATAAATCATAATTGTATAGAGATCTTTCATCTTTAGTTTCCCATATATAGTGGGGATAAAGGTTCCCTTCACCAAAGTGAAAATTATCCAGTGATCCCTTAGTGACCCTTAGGTCATAAGTATCAACAATACCAAGACCATAAAAAAAGACATAAAACTCATTTTCTCAAAATAAATTAAATCTCGATACAAAACGGAAATCACATAAAACGCAGGAAATACCATTTTAGGCAGAGGTGTCCATGAGGTCTTGAACCTTTGCTTAGTGAGAGATTACCGGAACTACTTACTAAAGACAGTGAACGCGATGTCTTGAACTGCTAGCATTTGGTGTAATTCGTGATAACAACCACGCATGATATCTCCAAGGTGCTGCCAAGCTCGTGTCGTTGGGCTCATTTTGGCCCTGAGCAAATATCTTGTTTCTCAGAATGCTCTAGAGAATAAACTCATATTCTCATAGGAAGCGGCCTACTTCCTCATTCAGATAGGTGAGTTCTATCAAGAGTGTTACTGCTACACCCCACTTCAATCTTAAATTGAAACTATAGAACTCATTAAGACTTCTTAAAAGTCATCCTTCACATGCAATCACACTATCACAACAATGCACCATAGGGAGGGACATAGAATGTAATTCTCTTGATAGTGCATACCTTTAATTACCACAAATTAGTTGTCTCATTGAACCTTGATCATGGGATCTCCAGTCACTAAGGTTGAGTGTCCTTCATGGCAATTTTATTTCTTGAGTTTAAGTCCCATCCTCGTCGGTGCAATAACAAACTACCTCTCTATATTATCCTTCCGTCAAAGGATCCACTGATTTTTCTCTTGGCTTCACTAAGTCTACAAAAATCACTTCATTAGAGAGTAGTTGTTTTACCGAATTAGCCTTCACTGAGTTTGTCTAGACTTTTCCATTGCTCATTTACTTTATACTCACATAGTCAATTGAGCTTCAGCAGTGGTGGCCACGGGCTTCAGTCACAGAGGAATACCCAACAAAAGGGTTTTAGCAATTCATCTTCCTCTTATGCTTTAATTTAAGCAAGCGAACTTTGATTTCATCTCAGTCGAGTTCTTCATGTCTGTTGGAGGATTTACAACTAATTATACATCTTAAGAGAGCACACACATAGGCTAAGATTCTCCAAGGCCTGAAATCACAACATATCTTAAGGTCAGTGTAATATGTATCATACACATACATAATTTAAAATGTACCTCAGGTACTTCAAATTTCTGATCAGATCAACCCATTAATTCTTCTGGGATCACAAGTATATTTGTACACTTAATTCACTGCATATTTAAAACACACATTAAACGCATCGAGTTTGACAAAGACCATTCCCATCAGAATTTCTTCTAGTTCCAATGAACTTTTGGATCATGCTTGTCTACAACAGCTTAGTCTTTCAATCAAATCACAAACATCACATGTTTTCTAGTGGTTGTAAAGCATATGAAGGAATACACAAGATACATTTACTACTTACTAGTACGGTCATTATATCTTCCTCCAAAGGTTGGTGCAATATATATCACATATTTGAAATTAAATATGTACCTCAAGCATCCCAATTCTCTGGTCCTGTGATCAGAGAAACCCTGTAATTATCCAGGATAAATAGGAAACATGCACACCTATTTTACAACACACATTCGACAGAAACTATATCACCAAAATTTGATTTTGATTCTTTCTGATCCTTTAGACCACTTCAACAACATATTAGTTTCCTGTCAAACTTTAAACAACAAAAAATTATTAGTTTTTGTAAAACATGTAACAAAGGCATGCTAAACATATGCACCTTCAATTGATTTAGTCTAAATTCACTATCAAATTCATTAGTGTACATCACTAGTATTCATCATCATCACATAATAATATTTATAGGTCATTGACTTACATCTTGGTTCAGGTCAAGTATATGTAGGTGTAATCAGTTTTTACCCCTTAGCGCTAACCAAACCGTTAAGGTTTTTCCACTTTTGACTAATCATTTATGTATAATGTCTCAACATCCATCTAATGTAGCATACTGACAATAATGGCAAACAATGCCTGATGTAGTAATTTTAGAGTCATGTGAGTATGTGCCAAGAGATCACTACTTTATTCTCTAACAACAATTTCACAAATTCGAGTCTCTGTATGACTTATTCAATCTCGTGTGAGAACCCGACCTCAGAAAACTATTGTCGAGAACTCAACATCCTCAACAATAAAATTTACTTTGGTTAAATGTTGTTAGCTTCAAAACTTTCAAATTATCATACTACAATTTTGGTGATCATATGCAATGATATGCAATGATCATATACAATTTTGTTAGCTTCATTCTCACTTTAGACCCCCACAATTGAGGTCTACAGGGTAGGACACATATAAGTCTAGGGTCTTCTATGAATCTTCTTGAGAAATCAAACAAACACTTGTTTCCATCTT
>JAJJMC010000728.1:3837398-3852047 GCA_023531435.1 Papaver californicum | reverse complement strand
TTTATTATTTTTAAACCCTACGGAAGGGTAATTTTAAATATCAAACTATGTGCAGGGACGGACGACAATTACGATATTGTCTGCGGGCAATATTCCATTTTGCAAGTATTGATGTATTGAGATCCTCCAATCCTCTTCAGATAATTTATTTTCTAATTTTTGTGGAAAATTAGCATCATCTTTGATGGCTGCATCTTCAATATCTTCTCCAACTTCTTCTTCCATGTTTTCGACTGCCCATAACTTTATTGATGGCTCATAGATTCACCCAATCTTTACTACTGATGTATTTTGATCTTTTATCATCAAAGAAATAAATGCTAATGCATCAGCATAGCAATTCTTCTCTCGTGATAAATGTCGAAAAATTATGTTTGGAATTTGGGATGCCAATTTTTGAACAAGATTCTTGTATTCAATCAGGTCTTCATCAAGCGCTTGATATTTCAACTTGACCTGCCGAATTATCAATTGTGAATCACTTGTAAGCCGCACATCACTTATTCCAAATTCGATTATGAGCCGAAGGGCATGAACCACAGCCTCATATTCCACTATATTATTTGTATGTTCGCCGAACTCAAGACGAAATGCTTGTACCATTCGATCTCCTGCAGGGGTTGTAATCATAATTCCGATTCCCGCACCTTCTTTATTCCGTTCCCCATCAACAAATACTTCCCATCTGCGGGAATTTACAGAACTTAGAATATCTTGGGAATCATCATCTTCTATTCCGGGCAAACCTTGAATTTCAAAATCATCATCTAGTGGTAAATCCGCAAGGAAATCTTTCAGGACTTGAGATTTTTGTGCAGTTTGTATTTCAAATAAAATGTGGAATTGTTCCAGTTGTGCATTCCATTTTTCTATTCTCCCTACTTTTCCTGCATTCTTTAGTACGGACTCTAATGGCGCTTTACTTGCTACCCGCACATAATGTATTAGAAAATATGTGCGTAATTTCTGTGTAGCAAAAACCAGTGTTAATATCAATTGTTCAATTTTGGTATAATTCCTTTCTGCAAGGTTAAGAGTTTTACTGATGTAGTACACTGATTTCTCTACTTTCTCATTTGTTCGTACCAATACCGCACTTACTGCATCTTCTGTTGTTGCTATGTATAAGCCAGTACCTCTTCAGGCTCTGGTTTTTTTAATGCGGGTAATGTAGCGAGATAGGCTTTGATGTTTTGGAAAGCTTGCTCACAATTTTCGTTCCATACAAATTTACTTTTCTTTTTCAAGGTGTCAAAATAGGTCTTACATCTGTCCGATGATCTGGTAATGAATCTGCTAAGTGCGGCCAAACAACCATTTAATTTCTGGACTTCTTTTACATTCTTTGGTGATGGCATGTTGACAATTGCTTTTATTTTTGACGGATCAACTTCAATCCCTATTTTAGTGACCAAATACCCCAAAAATTGTCCTGACATAACCCCAAAAATACATTTGTCTGGATTGACTTTCATTTTGTATTTCGTAAAGCCTCAAATATTTCTGTCAAGTCTTGTAGATGATCCTTTGAAAGTTTACTTTTTATCAGCATAGCATCTACATAGACTTTCAGGGTGCGGCCTATCCATGGTTTAAAAATCACGTCTACCAATCGCTGATAAGTTGCTCCTGCATTCCTTAGCCCAAATGGCATTCTGGTATAGCAGTACAAACCGTGTGGAGTGAAAAATGCAGTGTGTTCTTGATCTTCTCCAGCTAGAGCAATCTGATTATACCCTGAATGCCCATCCATGAATGATAAAGCCTCACTTCCTTCAACCGCGTCCACCAATTGATCAATGCTGGGAAGTGGATAACTATCTTCTGGGCATGACTTGTTTAAGTTGGTGAAGTCTATACAAATTCTCACTCCCCCATTATTTTTTGGTACAATCACCATGTTAGATATCCAAGTTGGGTATCGCACCTCTCGAATAAATCCCGCATCCATGAGCTTTTTTAGTTCCTTTTCAATTGGCAAATGATATTCGGGTGCTACTTTGCGTATGCGTTGCCGAAAAGGTATAGTACTCGGATGTATATGCAACTCATGAAGGACAATACTCGGATAAATGCCTGGCATCCTCTATTTTCCATGCAAAAATATCCACATAATCTCTAAGTCGAATAATCAAATCATGTTCCCTTTGTTTTTCCATCAGTGTTCCAATTTTAATCATTCTCGGGAATTCTTCTGTTCCTATGTTGATATTCTTGGTTGCTTCAATTGTTGTAAAACTGGATTTGGGAGCTCCTAAAAGTGTGGGAGCCCCCTTTAATTGCTATGCAGGAAGACTCCCCCCATCATTTTTTGGTATGCTTTCCTCCGATGGAGTATTTTCATTTGTTTCATTTACTGACTCTCTTCCCGCAGTCTCAATCAAATATTAGTTTATTGTTTCTTCTTTGGCTTTTGTCTTTCGTTCTTTCTTTCTATTTTTTTGCTGTTGAACTCGTTCCTCATTCATGCGAATTTCTGTGAGGATACAAGATTTTGCTACATTCTGATCTCCTTTTATCTCCATCTCCCCTTGTGGCATCGAGAATCGCAAGTATTGGTGATATGTTGAGGTCACTCCTTTCAATCGGTGGACCCAATGTATACCAATGATGGTATTATATGGAGATGGTGCCTCCACTACACTGAATTTAGTCAAAATGCTTATTGGTCCTTCCATAACATCAAGTAAAATTTCCCCTTTTGGTTTTGATGCTATCCTATTAAACTCATAAATAGTGTAGTAAGAAGGTGTAAGTTGATCATCCTTTAATCCTATTTTTTGGAATGTGTCATAAAATAACACATTAAAACTTCCCCCATCCATGAGGATCTTTTTTACGTTCCACCCGGACACTGGTATAGTGAGCACCAACAGATCATTATGTGTTTCAATTTCCTGATCAACCTCATCCGCTGAAAAAGTTAACGGGAAGCCATCCATTCTTCCCATGTTTCTGTGACTCTCCCCGCAACTTTGAAGACTTCATGCCCGTGAACCTTTTTATGCAGCTTCTTGTCAATGGCTGCGTTCATAGATGATTGATTCGACTCGGTATAGGAAATCATATTGATGGTTGGGTTATTTTGTGGAATATTTATAGTTTTTCCTATGTTGAGTCTTGGTGGAGGATTAGGCAAATAAAGAAATTCTTTCAGCTCTCCCATATCAATATATTTTTTGAACTTGCAACTTCAAATTCCTGCATCTTCTTGTGGAATGGCCTTGATAGCAATGATATTCACAACAATCCTTTGAATTCTGTGTGTGTGATGGTTGTTTTCCTTTTGTCCATGGCCATTGAAAATCTTGCTTGTTCTTAATTGCATTTAGAATTTGTGAGTATGGGGTGTTGAGTTTGGTGAAAACACGATCCTCAAATTGGCGCTTGAACTTTCTTTCATCATATGCCTTACCTTGTTTGGATTCAATATCAGGATTTTCTCCCGCAACCCTCTTTCCGAAACTTTTTGATGGTTCTACAAAATTTGCCCTGTTGGCAACCCTCTAATGTTGGAAAATTATTCTCGGATGCTGTTTTTGAATATCCTGCAACCTTGCATATTTTTCAATAATCTCCCTAAGATCCCCTTCGGTTTTCAGATTTTTTCCATGAATATCTACAAAGACTGGGCTCATTCGGTTGGCTATCCCCCATTTGTAGCAGTTGATAGAAAATTCTGGAGTTACATTCTCTATTGCCTGACAGATCGACTACCATCGATCAGTGTATTCTCGGATGGTCTCCTATGTCCAAGACGCAAAAGAAAATAACTTATCCATCCCAGCGTCTGCTGGCTTATTATACATGTAGGTTTCCAAAAATTTACGGGTCAGTTGAGCATACGAATGTATTGACCCTTCTGGTAAATTATCATACCATGTTAATGATGAGTCTTTCAAACTTGAAGGAAAATATCTACACATGATAATATCATTCTGTTCCCAACGGTTCATATTGCGATTGTAGTATTTTAAGTGAGCCGTTGGATCCTTCGTCCCATCATAACATTCAAAGATGGGAATATTGCACTTATGCGGGATAGACGCATGCGCAAAGTATGAGGCCAATGGTGTTCTACTGGCCTCTTTTAGCACTTCTTCAAGTCGTCCTCCCTTATGTTTATTTTTCAAAGTTTTGATTTCTGCTCTCATTTGTTCCAAATCCTCTAAATATTTTGCCATCTGTTGTTTTGCGGCTCTAAATCATCAAAATCCAGTCTATCTGACCCATACCACTGATTTATCTTGTTTTGTCTTGAATGAAAATATGTATCATGTGTGGGTTCCACTACCATCACCCTTTGATCTTGATTAATTCTTGCTTTAATTTTTGTGGGTCTGTTTGAGCTTGCCTCTTGCCCCTGTATCCTGGTAACAGATGCTTCATCATCTTGTTGGGCTTTACTTATAAGCATTTGATTTTCTTGGGTTAAGAGGGCAATTTTTTATGTACAAGTTTTCTGAACCTTGCGCATTTCAATCATTTCTTCAAGTAGTTGATTAATGGGGTCAACCCTATTTTGTGATGCTTCTTCATGTGGTTGGTTTATTGATTGATTAACTGGAATGTTTGCCTGAGCATCCAAAGGTTGTGGTCTTTGCAATTCCTCTACTACTTCTCTTTCTGGAAGAGTTTCTATTGTCTGATTTCCCAGATTTCTTATATCACCATCTTGTTCTTGCACGGTTCTATTTGCAACTGTTTCCATTTACGTAATTTCTTTTAAAATATTATAATATCTGTTTTGTTCAATCTTGTGTTGTCGTAGAAGTTTCTTTGTCAATGTTCTAACAAGAGTTCAGATAACGAGATATGTGTTTTATAGAACTTTAATATCCGTAATATACATATAAAACTATTTGACTGATAGAAACATCTTAGCTAAAATTCAATTTACCACACAATAGGTAGATAACTTTCCAATTTAACCCAGGTTTTATGAGTTCATCAAATTATTTTTTGCAAACATATCAGAAGCAAGCTCGGAAATTCAATTGAAGGCTTATTTTAGAGTTTTAACAAGAGTCAAAACTGGGTAGTTTTAGTACAATTTTAATTCATTCAAACAATTGAATCAGAGGTATAAATAAATTTAATGGCTTCACGCTTAATTCTTTTACAAAATTGCTATAAATCATAATATTATGGTGGGAGTATGAGGTAACCAGAAAGTATTAAAAATAAAAGGTATCAATTAAAGAAGTGTTGTATAAGATTATAACAGTTAATTCCATATAAACATCAGTTGAGAAGTTTTGAAAAACTACATGTAGAATTTTCAAATATCACTTAAAAAGAAACTAATTCCTAATTTAAAATAAGAGGTTTCATAGGTAATAAAATTCATGGTATTAAAAATGAAGATTTGGACAGGTAGAATAAATTCTTTTACCTATCCCTGTTTCTGGCGTCAAATTGTGATTACCAAAAATCTTGCGTCTTTGGATCACAACCATCAAAGTCAGAAACATAATAAAATCAAGTCTCTTAAGATGAAAGTATAACATGATAACAAATCAAAGAATTACTACAAGTATAATCACAATGATTTAACGTGGTTCGACAATCAAATTGTCTACATCCACGGGTGATAAAGATTTAGATCATTTTTATTCATGTTTGTATGTTACAGAAAGATATCATGTACATAATTAAGTCAAGTTAATCAAAGAACAATTGAACTATAAAATTTACACAAGTCTCATACCTAAACTCTTTGCTCTATTCATATTCCTTATGTCCAATTTTCCAAACAAATTCCAGTCCTTCTTTCAGTTTGAGAGTTTGGTATTTATAACAAATTTCAATGGGTCCCTCCAATCTAACTTTCCACGTATTAGTTCTTATCATGTCTTTGGAACACATTGTATCCCGCAAGACTTATTTATATTTCCCGCAAGACTTGAATTGCGTACTTAGTATTTCTCTTAGTTTCTTGCTTAGTATCCCGCACTTCCTCTGCGGATCTGTACTCAAGTTGTTGTCTTTTGGATTTGGATGAACGTTGCGGTCTTATTAGAATTATGGCATGTCTAACATGTGGCCATTGAGAGTGACTTGTCATGCTTTAGTTTCTTTTGTTCCGCAACGTGTACATCTGAGACGTGTCTCTCATGCATCGATGTTTGTCAGTTTCACTTTACTGTGTCAAGCTTTCCCGCAACTTATGTGTCAGTCATGCAATGAAGTTATCTGTTTCGAGCAGTGTGCCATGCTTTCTCGCAACTAACGTGTCAATCATGTATCTATACTGCCTGTTTCAGATGTCTGTTTCAATACTTATCATTATTTCAGATGTTTGTTTAAGTACTCTTCAAAGAGTTTTGATTCAGTGTTTCTCGCTTCATCATAATCTGATACTCCTTCCATATTACTTGAACACGTGTTGTCAAGGATTTAATACCCCTACAGATATTGTACCACCTTATCAGGTTATAGTCGAAAGACCATGGATTCATGGGATAAAAGGGGTAGTATCAACATACCATCAGCGAGGACGGTTCCCTTAACCCGAAGGCATGTTGGAAATTTTGGGATACATAAATGAATCTAAGAATTACGAAAAAATAGATGTAAAGCAAAATGGAGAAAGGGTGAACATGATAAAAGAACAAAAAAAATAATAAAGGTATGAAAAACAAAGATAAGAATATTACGCTAAGCATGAAGCATTCGAAAAACAAGGGGATAAAGTCTTGTTGGGATAAAAGGTAGAAGAATCACCCGAGGTTGAATAACAATTATCGAACGCAACTTCGACGAATGATCCAAAGACAACCTTTTTTGCATCCGAGCCAACTCGAAAGATAAATATTGGAACAAAAGAGGAGCCACAGATGATCCAAACAGTTATGGACGTTTCTTGAAACAGAGCTTGAGACCGAGTTAATAAGTTTGTTAAAATAGTTTGTGGATGTACTTTTACATAGAAGATGAGAGATATGCCGGGAATAAATCCAAAGGTTGCATGCCATCAGCTGAAGATCAACCCAAAAGAGAAACCATTCAAGCATGGAATAAGAAGAGTTGCGTTGGTGCATCATGAGGCTGTCATGAAAGAATAAACAAAAACGAAGGAAACATAGATAATCAGGAAAGTAACTTACCCAAAGTGGATATCATTGTACCAAAAAAGAAGAAGGGCATTAAAATTTGCATTGATTTTAACGACCTAAACAAGACTCGACCGAACGATAGTTTCCCGTTACCAAGTATGGATCAGCTAGTGGACGTGATGTTGGGCAATGAACTACTTTCTTTAATGGATGGAATTCCGGATATGATCAAATAATGCCGACAAATGAAGACTGGGAACACACGTTTTCTTCACACCTAGGGGCCTGTATTGTTATACCCGAATGCCATTCGAGTTGAAGAATGCGGCAACAACTTATCAGAAGATGGTTGAGGAGATGTTTAATATTGGATTCACAAAACCCTAGAAGTATACGTAGACGACATGCTGGTGAAAAACAAAAAGGCTAACAGTTATGTAGGAAACTTGAGGGAGATATTCATGCAGATGAGAAAATACAAAATGAAGGTGACCCACACATGTACACATTAGGTATAACATCAGGCAAGTTCTTAGGATACATGGTTACTAAGAGAGGAATCGAGGTTGATCCAGTCAAGGTGCATACCATTAGGGAAATTTCTTCCCCAACAATATCGAAGGACGTACAAAAGCTTAATGAGAGATTGGCATTGCTGAGCAGATTTATATCGAGGTCGTCGGACAAGTGTAAACATTTCAGCAACACCTTGAGAAAAGGGGACAAGTTCTCTCGGATAGAAGAATGCTAAGAGGCATTTCAAGGCATAAATAACTACTTGGAAGAACTCCCGATCTTACAAAGCCCCGAGCCGGGAGAAGAACTCAACTTGTATCTTGCAGCCACATTGGGAGCCATTAGTGCAGTACTGGTTCGATTTATTTAAGAAAAGAAAAAAGCATATATATTTCATCAACAAAACATTAAGCTTGAAAGAAAAGAATTACACCAAGATGGAGCAGATGATACAGGCATTAGTTTACGCTACTCAGAAGTAAAAAATCTACTTTCAAGCTCACAGTATCAAGGCACTAACCAAAAGTACGATCCAGTCTGTCCTGGAAAGTTCACAATGAGTAGGAAGAGTCTCAAAGTGGAATGCACGTATCAAGCAGTTCGAAATCAAATATGAAACAAGAACCTCACAAACATCCTAAGTATTGGTATACTTCCTGGCAGATTTCCCTCTTTCTGAAGAAGAAGAGGTAGAAGATATCCCGAGGTGGGGCCAAGATAGTAATACCTATTCGACTAGAGTTCTCATCAACCAACAATGAGACCGAATATGAGTCAAGCATTGAGGGAAATGAAGATATCTAGGGAGAGGCTAACTAGCGATTCACAATTGGTGGTTCGATAAATAAGTGGAAGGTACCAGATGTTGGATCCGATCATGCATAAATATTAGAAGTTAGCCAAATATTATTAAGCCTAGATAGAAGATCTCAAGTACCGACATATTTTTTGAAAGGATAACATGCATGAAATGCATTTGCTTACATCGCTTCCATGTTAACTGACCCGGCAGTAAAGGAAGTAAGAATAGATTGAATGTATCGACTATTGATCGGCAAGGTAACCGAGAAAGAAGTGGCGGCTATGGATATATCCGAGAGTGATGTTGCCGAGTAAAATTGGAAGATACCAATTCAAAGATACCTCAAGAGTGAAGAACTCCTGAGAGAGCCCAAGGTCGCTCAAAAGATCAAAAGTCGAGCAATAAATTACCGATTACGATATATAATCTTGTACAAATAGTCGTTTCTATGTCCATTGCTGAGATGTTTGTCACGAAGAGAAGGGATGGAAATACTAGACACAATACATTACGAAGATGTAGGAAACCACAACGTTTCAAGGTCGGAAAAAGCTCAATGATACTTTTGGCCATACATGCATACCGATGCTAAACACATGACAAGGCAATGCGAAGAATGTCAAAGGTTAGCAAAGAAGAATAAGGCCCCATCTACTGACTTGAACTCGGTGCTCATTCCATGGACATTTGCTAAATGGAGAATTGACATAGTGGGACCTCTGCAAGAGGGAACCGAATGAAGAAAATATCTGATTTTGGCAACTGAATATTTCACCAAATAGGTGGAGGCTAAGTCATTGAAGCATATCAGAGACAAAGATGTATTCAAGTTCATAATTCAAAAATATAGTATGCAGATTTGGGTTACCAGAAGCGATAATATATGATAACAAAAAGTACTTCTAAGGGGTAAATATCGACCTACTGTTCAATGCTTTCAAGATCCGGAAAAACATGTCCACCCAATTTATCCAAAGAGTAAATAGGCATGCTGAAGCTACAAACAAGACCATCGTGTTAAGATCGATGTTATAAAGAAAACAAAACGAAAAACAAAGACACATAAGATTTACTTGGTTCATCCAAATTAGACTACGTCCAAGGAGCGGCTGCGGTTTTCACTATGATCTCAAAAACAGAGTTCCAAAGGAATACAACGATGATACGATAATACTAAGATACAAACCCTAGATAGGGCAACTCTCTATATATAGAGACTACTGAAAAATTTGGGACGGACCGCTGCCCCGGACCCCGTGAAGGATTGTTTATGTTCAAGTGCGAAAACCGGGTCGTGGACTACCAGGCTCCACACAAACATAATACATCTCTGATAATAAAAAAAAAAGTTAGACAAACACTAGAAGAGCTAGTGTAAACAACTTCACAATGTTGGCATATCAAACAACAAAAAAAGAAGCAACCGGCATGTTACCATTTCTCCAAACATATGGAATAGAGGCAATAATTCTACAAAAGTCATGATCCCAACCACAAAAACTGAGGCATGCAACAAAGCCTAACCTCGCACTTGATACTATCAAAGTTAGACGACCTCAAGAGAATAGAGAAATCACGCTACAAGCCTTGGGAAACTATCACAGGAGATTAGAAAGAGAATGTAATAAGAAGGTACTGCAACAAGACTTTCAGCTCGAGAAGTTGGTACTGAGACAAATCCAACTGTATGAGACAACGAAAAACTTGAGGCCAACCTTCGATAGGCCATACTTCATTCATGAGATTCTAGGAAAAGGCTCATGCGTTGTCAGGGATGAAAAGGGAGTCATATGGAAGCACCGATGGAACATAAAGTTCTTGAAGAGATACTTTCCATAGCTCAAAGTCGTACATGGAATTTAACCCGGGGTAAAACCTTCTATCTGAGCGATTTTACATATGCGATCAAGCAATACCTTAAGGAGGGGTGCTCCCGTGCAACATTTTCTATCTCGAGCTAACATCCGCCGAGATAAAGAGGACTATTCCTATCATCTCATTCTACCTCGGGGATATTTTCACCTTGGGTAATGCTGGATCCCTGACAAGGGCTCTTAATACGCAATGTGCCCAGAGTAAAGTAATCTCTCGCTCAAATCCAAGTCATGTCAAACGACAGTTATGATGCCTTTTTCATGAGGTACTAAGCACCCAGATAAATCCAGCTGGCCCCTAGGACCGGGTCCGCAATGAGTATCATCCCCCAAGACAACCCGTTAGGATGGTTACATTACTATCATATGTGGCTCAAGCATATGTGGGGACTAGAAAGGAGGACCCGGTGATCGCGTTAGGAGGGTAGCCATGTTACTCGGACCACGTTTTCCTATCCTCGGATACTTCACTAGAGCACCATCATTATGGTTGATATCTGAAAGGGCCCTGTGCCAAATTCCAATTAGAAGAACTAGGAACTTAGAATGATTAATACATCACAGGCTAGAGTTCGAGTACAACGGAGCACAACCACATTCTTATAGTGCTCCACCTAGTGCCACAGTGCACAACAACATTCTTACCACACTCGGATTTTATGCAGGAAACCAAATCATACAGAGGCAAAATTGAATAACAAAGATATTTTCATTCATCCGCCAACAAGGTTGCAATAATTACATCTCCACTACAACCAACAAACAGAAGGCATTGGAAAATATATGTCAATACCAACAAAAGAAAGAATGATTGATCCCTCGCACCAGCAATATTATCACCACTGCAATATCACAAGCATCAAAAAAGGAATAGTCAAGCAACAACAGGACAGGGAATCAGGCCGGATCATGTTGAGAAGAAATCATGCTTGGTACCATCAGTCTCCCTCTCGACGGTCTCTACGAGTTATTTCTCGTCCAACATAAGAGCATCATCTCGCTCACCTCCATCTCGGACCTCCTCACCTCACTCACTAGCAGGTCGAATGGTCGGCCCTGAATCCATAACAACAGTGGATGATCCAAAACCAACACAGGAACCTTGGCAGCAGAAGGGGAGCGAGCGGCAACAAGTTGAGATACTTGTGCTTGATACTTCTTAGCCATCTCGTTAATCTGAACTTGAGACTTCTCGGCTATACCCCTGACATTGCAGTCGCTCTCATCCTCTGATCTTGGTACTTATCATCCTTCTTCTAAGCAGCATCCCTTTTTTCGTGAAGCGTAGCCAATTATTCACTAAGTTTATTAGCTTCATCTCGGGATTCTACATCCACAAAGCAAATGGTAAGAAAAGAACAAAGGCATAATACACAAAGTATTCCTAAGCAAGCTACCTTCTAGCACATAGTTTAAAGTTTTCTCGGCCTCTATCCGATCATGATCAAACTTGCTACAAATTTCCACAGCCTTGTCTAAGACTGTACCCTTGTACTTTTTCAGATTGGCCTTCAAGTCATCATATTGCTTCGCCAGTTTATCATATTTCTTGCGAGATTTTTGTCTCTCATGACGGCAAAACCTTCAAATCCTTGGTACCCATCTCGATGATCCCGAAGTGATCGGATTTTAGCACGAGCATCATCCAGTGTGTTGTAACGAGATATCGAACGAGAACAATAATAGAGATCGAGACACGGAGATTTACGTGGTTCACTAACTGTTACGTTAGCTACATCCACAACAGAGAAAGCGGAGTTTTATTATAGAGCAGAATACTGAGATACATACATTCTAGGTACAACGTATGTATATATATAGGGCAAAGAAATAAACCCTAATTCGACTAGAAAACGGAAAATGAATCCAGCGATAATACATTACGTATACCGTTTAGGCGGGGGGCTCTGCCCCTCGGACTCCCCGTAGTATTCCGGCCAACGACTGATTCAAGGCATATCAACACAGTGTCTTTACCCACTTAGAGTTATTTCGAGCTTCAAAGGATAACTCGTCATACTGAAATTGGAGCATACGAAAGGTTTACGGTTGCTGTTTCCCGTAATATTTAGCATCGCTTAACCGGGTCTTGAGATCGGGAGATAAACTTGATGCTACTCATCATAGAAATTACTATCAAACTCAAGTAGAGGCAGGCAACCAACAAACAAGAAGCGCAAAAATAATATACCTTTCGATGGCTCACCTTCCTTGTCCATCTCCACAACTCGCTTCTAACAGCTTCAGCTCTCTGCTTCTCCAAGGCAACTGAATGCAGCAACAGAGGACCATGATTCAAATTCTGCGAGACAAATGAGAGTCAAACACCAACCATGCAGTACATGACGCTATCCAAGCTAAGAAGTGGCTTACCATATTGAGCAACAAAACATGATGGCCCACATCAAGCGAAGAATCAAGAGAATCCAGAGTTCCCCGATCCAACGACGCAAGCGAAGTAGAGGACAACATCGTTAGAGACGTGGCAACAACAGTAAAAACAGAAGCAGAGGCAGCTAGAATACTGTCCACGGGGTTTGATAACATGTTTAATCTGCAAAGCGCCGAGGCCGAATCGCTAACACATGCAACCCCGACCTACCCATACTCTACTGCAGAAGAGACTTCCCTAGACTTGCACTCTGCTTACACTGAGGAACCTCGGTAGCCATCCTGTTAATTTTAAATTAGGGATCCACAGTCTCCCCCATGACCAAATCTTCGAGATTCATCTCGGGAATCTCCAAGGAAATATTCATCACATTAATCAGCGGATGATCATCAGAAGAATCAGAACTATCTAGGTCAAGAACAACACCCGCACCACTTGAACCAACTGTGCCACCAACAAAAGTTTTTGACTTTTTTGCGCCATCCTGCACAAAAATGTCTTGATGTTTCGGGGAAAAAACATAATCAAATATATATGCTACAAATGAAAAACAGAATTGGTGTTCTTTACTCTCACAACATCGTCACAGTTGCGTTTGTAACTCTGTTTTAGGGTGAAAACAAGTATACGGTGAAATCCTACTTTTAAGTAGGTTAGTAGGTTCGAGAGATCAAACTCGAACATGACAATCCTAAACCAAGAAATGACCATTCACGTCCCTTCGATTATAAAGATGGAAAGGATTTGGGTAGGTTTTAGAGGAGGGGAACAAAAAAGGTTGAGAAAATATCAGTGTGATAGTGTATGAAGAAGAAATGGACTCTATGAGAGGAATTGTTAATTCTGTATGTTTAGTTTTTCCTGACTGATTGTCTTGTGTCTTGTTTCGAATAGATGAGAATCATCTATTTATAGTCCAAAGGAGACACACTGATTTCTCGTTAGTCGTGTAAGTTAGGGAGATATGGAGACGTGATGATTATGGAGATTGTAGTGGGGTGGTGCCCAGAAAGTAGGGAAGACCTGTCTGACCACTACTTTTCATCCTCTATACTGCTCTGTAACCGCCCACTACTTGTTACCTTCTTATTCGTGGAGGTGGTTTCACCACCCACGATTGTCATAGACCGCCATACGAATACCCCAATGAGAATCCCTCAATGTGTTGTATTTGATATCTCGTAGAAATAATGGATTCATGAGCCACTATTGTTTTGATTAAGTCAAGTCAAGTCAAATGACTTGCTAAGTCAGTGAGACAAGTTACTTAACTCACTAGATTGGTAATCAGACTGATTAGTGTCGAATCTGGGAAGTTCAATGGTCATGTACTTCCTTAGAAGTAACATGGCACATTTAATGGCTAAGTATTAGCTCTGAAGTGACTTATCATAAGTCTGAGAGGCATTTGAAGCCAAATGTTGTAGAGGTCTTCTTAAGCAAGGATACCTATTAGAATTCATATAAGATTTAATGTTGGACCTATATTGAGAAGAAAAGCGTATTTCTGAGGGAAGTAGCTAGCAAAGCTAGTACTAGCTACTTATCACAAATAAAAATGTGCTAGGTCATTTAATTTAAAAGGCTAATGTGCTAATATCTCTGGAGTAAGACCAATATGCACAACTTCTAGTAAATATCAATTATGCTAGGATTAGGAAGCTAATTTCAAGGGGGTTTGAAGTTAGCACTTTGATAGGTGCATTATTTGCACTATTTGGATACTCTAATTCATTGATTTCTTGTTAGTTTTCATATCATTATGCCTTGATTTTGTTTGTTTATGAGTTTCTTAGGAGTTTTGAAGTGCATTCAACCAAATAAGAGGTTAAAGGATGGAAATACAACTTTGGAGGCGAATTCCAGGAAGATTTACGGTTGGGAAAGTACCTCAAAACCCAATCGTAAAAGAAGTTGGTTTTCAAGGCAAATTCCATGAAGATTTACGGTTGGGTCTAGACTTTCAAACCCAACCGTAAAATTAGTTGAAGAGATATGAAGATTTTG
>JAJJMC010000728.1:3798675-3837388 GCA_023531435.1 Papaver californicum | reverse complement strand
CGAAAGACCCTTGTTACAAGTAGTATAACATAGTTGTTAACGACGGGATGTTGCCATGCAATTATGTGTAGAAGCGTGACCTAGGTTAAATCCGAGTGGCTCTTGCGCCGGATTGCTTAGAATAACCTCAACTCAAAAATACTATTGCTTTCATTGGGTTAAACTTGAGTGACTCTTGCGCCAAGTTATTCGATGAAAAGGATTCAAAGAGTGGCTCTTGCGCCTTTGATGATAATAGGAGTTTTGCCGGAGTAAGCCTGCGATATGATGCTTTAGGGTTATTGATATTGAGAGTGCATGAATGTTGGGTATGATTTGGTTGATAACATGTTGGAAGATGGAAGATGCACTCTCTAACCAATGTTCTTTATCTCTGATATTTGTTTTAATATTTTTGCTTTAGTATAATCTATTTATAATCACAACCAAACCTTCCCCCCCCCCCCCCTTTTACATAAGTAATCGAAAGTAATTAACAATCACCTGCCTCTATGTGGGAACGAACTTGTTCTTATTACTATACTCTAATCTATATTACTGAAGTAAGAACTTGAATTAATTTTGCTTGGCTGACAACCGACCACACTTCAATAGTATAGTCAACACTAAGGTGTTAACACTAATGCATTTGTGGCTAAGTCGCTAAGTATGAATGCATTAGGCCAAGAGGCGTGCTAGAGATAGAGGCTAAGTCATGGAGGACGCTAGGGACGCATTGGCCACTAAGGGATGCGCTAGCCACTATGGGTCGCGCTAGGTTTTGGATAGAGAGGGATGCGCTATCCACTAGGGACGCGCTACAGACGCTAGGACGCATCGGCCTTGGGGACGCGCTAGAGAAGCTAGGGCGCATTGGATCAAAGGGACGGGCTAGGCTTTGGATGGTGAGGCACTGGCCCTGGAGAGACGCGATAGGCCTTATCTAGGGCGTATTGGCCACTAGGGACGCGCTAGAGCATGGTAGGGACGTATTGGAGCCAAGACACATTATGCTAGATGGACCGGTACTCGAGGACGCGTCAGCTGGCCAAGGAAGTTTACGCCTTTGACGTTAGGGTTAGGGTTAGCACTTTCAGCGCTAAGGATGAGGTGCTAAGGTAGTGATACGCTAGCTAAGGCCTTATTAGGCCAAGATGTGCTAGTTAAGATCATTTTAGGTTAGTTAGCACTTCTTAGATGATAGGGTTAGCGCCAGGAAAGTTAGCGCTTTTAGCGCTAATGTGGCTAACCGGTGTCAATGCGGTGCTAAGCCAAATATCTAGTGCTAACTTGGTGTTGATAAGAGAAAAGGCTATGGTTGGCCTAGCTTAGAGGTGCAATGCATCTTTTATGGTATTGTTTCTTAATTGTGGCGCATCCTAGAGGAGTGACGCATAATTTATGGCTTATATTTAAGCAAAGTGCTAAAGTAGCATGTTTGTGCTCAGAAGAGCAATTTGAGGAGCATTCATTGCGAACGAAGCGTTAAGCTAGAATGTATTTTAGGGTTCAAGCATTAGCTATTCCCAAGTTTGTTGGATGTTGCTGGAACATCAATGCGCATTCGAGGCAAGTTCAAGGAATTCAGCTGTGGAATTTACGCGACTTGAGACTCGTACGATATGGCATGAATAAGGAGGCTGCAAGGCCAGTTTAGAATATTTAGAGAGAATTTATGTTCTTAATTCGCTTGCGGAATATAAGTAGAGACACGGTATTCGGTATTCCATATTAAGCATATGCGCATAAATATGCACATATATATTCTTGTTGCTTAGCAGAGGACAAATTTACAATTCTAGCCCTTGTCAAAAACTCACCATCTACAGACTCTCATTATCATCTTCATTATCGTCATCACCTTTCTTATCACCAGCAACCAGGAGAACCCGGTAAATCTAGAATAAGATTGAAAACAAAGGGAAAATTAGTAAAAGTAAAAGACAAATAGGGATGCAAAATCAGTAGGGATCAAGAAACGTTACTTTTGGATAGAGACCATCGATCTTGTTATCCCAAACAAATCTCCTGGGAACATACTTGGTGAAGTGGAGTTTCTGGAAGAAGCTTAGTACAGTACGAACCATCAACAACATAACCGAGAACCCAAGGACCACAGACAATAACGCGAATCTTGTAGCAACTCTCAAACTTAAACGAACTCACCTTCACTGGGGGATCCTTTGAAATGGGGCATGACCATGACCAAATTCTAAAGCTGTTATTCTGAATGATTAAATGCCCTCCATGATTAAACACAACCAATCTTGAAAGGCTCTTCCTCTGTATATATACTCCTAAAATATTAACAGTACCCCTTTACTCCAAAAATTAGTTATGGTTTCATTATTATAAAAATATAAAAAGAAATTGCAACTTTTTATAGTTTACACTTTTACCTTATGCAGAGGAAGGAATCAAATCATCATTCTTCGATGTTTGTTCATACATCTTCCTTCTCGTTGGACCTCAAATATTGTTAATAAATTTTGCCAAATAAAACAACTTCATTAATAATTTTGCTTATTGTGAATTACATTTGTTAGATCTTTTGGATAGACTTGGAAGAAGATTATGTGAATTAAATATATATATATATATATATCGGAAACTTAGAACGGTGATCGGTGAAAAAGGAGAAAAACTTGAAACTGCATCAAACATTTTAATCAGGGATCATCCGTCTATTTATTTATCATTTCAAACAATTTGATTTATTAGAGTTTCTTATTCTTTTAAATGGATAACAACAATTTATTCATCTTTGATTTATTAGTCTTTTATTCTTTACCTGCATCCAAGTGTTGACGTATATAAAGTCTAAATTTAAATTTGGTTTTCTTATCCATGATTAAACCTCTGAATTTCAAGATAGTATTTCATTTTGTTTTATTTTATTTAATCTACACTTAGTCTTGGTGAACGTTCTTCTTTAGAAGTTTAATTTGTTTTATTATTTTAAAACAATTAATCAAATACATTAAACCAATTTCAGAATCTATTATAATACTTTTAGGATGTATTATTGATATAAGCCCATTTTTTTGACTTTTTTTTTTATATTTTGTAAATATAGGACGGTTTTAACTAATGTAGTCAATATCGGATTTCGATTTGTACCGGTTGAGAGCGATACACTGGTACACCTTTGTGTCCGGAATATTTCGGTTCCAAATATCGGTAAATATCGGTCCACACATTTTATACTTATAATTATTATATCAAAAAAAAAATTCATATTAGACCTATTAAGATATAAAACTAGTACTTATTAAAATATCATAAAAAACATGAACAACAATTGAAATCCCTAGAATAAGGATAAAGAATTTATTTATTTATTTTTTTATTTGAAAACCTAAATTTCGACCGTACAGGTCCATCTCGATCATTTCGATTAAATTTTATCGGCCGATATTTTCGAATAAAAATCATTTCATCGGTATAGACTGTTTCATATCGCGTGAAATCCGACACCGATAAAATCGACGATATTTCTACCATATCGACCGAAATCAATTACACTAATTTTAACCGTTTTTTTAAAAAACTGTTAACAGAAAGTTATCTTTATTTATCAGTTAGCTGTCCACATCTTCCAAGCTAAAAAGATGTTATAGCCCTTCAAATTGCTGAGTTATCTAGCTAACTCGGTTTGGTCTTCTCAACATTTATTTTAATTATGCAATTAACAAAAAAAAGAATATGGAACCGAACAGATCATTACGTCAAAAAAAATAATGAATCCAAACAAAACTCAAGATGAGATAGTTGATAACTTTTGATTTGATGATGAATATTGATGATCAGGTAGTGAAGCTCGATAGGACTTTCTGTCGAACATCTTGTGAGCATCTAATTGTGATGAAGAAGAGGTTCACTATTAATCTTCTAACCCTCTTTGTATTTCCATCCCTGCAAATTCCACATTCTTAATCATTCACAAATCTACACACTCATCAAATTTCACTTCCAACTGATTATGAAGTTTGAAACAAACCCAAAACTCCATAACAACAAATCATTTTTTTCTTTACTCCTCACTGAAATTCCAAATTTGAAACAAACCCAATTGAAGTTTCTGAAAAAAAGAATCGGAAAAAAACCACAATTGAAACTAATTCTTCATTACCCATCTAATAGTTTAATGTATCTTCTTCCCGAAACTCTGATTGACAAATATTGAAACTAATTCCACCACCACCATGTATTTAGTTGACATATTCTAACCCATCAGATATGAACACACACTAGACCCACTCAAATCTCGAATCAATCGAAGTTACTACCAAACCAGCAACAACAAAATCAAATCACCATGAACAATCACTATAAGTCAAGACTTAAACAAATTCTTTCACTCTCTTTTACCAACAAGTTACAATACAGAAGAATTTTTTCGGCCGTAGTTACAATCATTATTGAAATGGCAAAACACATAAGATCTTTTTTTTCGGCCGTAATGGCTCTGGGAAGAAGGAAAAAAAAAGCAGATAGAATGTTAGCTTTCCTAAGATTTTAGGGTTTATAAGGATGGTGTACTAGGGACCGTTTGATTATTTTTCAGATAAACATCGGTAGATTGATCGTTTTTGTGACACAAGGAGACTTTCTAGTCCATCATATTTAGACCGTTGATTTTTCCTGAAATCTTGATAATCATCAAATCAGATATTATTAGCCTGATGATTCATACACAAATAGGGACAATGGGGCAACTAGTAGAGGGTAATTTAATAATCTGTGTATCAGCATTTTATCTCGGCTAACGAGAAATTGGTTAAAACCCATAGGAAATTGATTGAGTTAATATTATTGGTTGGAGACCTATATTTACGAAGTGTAAAAAAAAGGGCCTAATTTTATCTATTAGGTTAAATACTGACCTATATATATAAATAATTTTAATTTTAAATCTTGCTTTTTCATACAACAATCACGTTTTCATAGATTAAAGCGGAAATATGTGGAAAAAAAATCCAATTTAATGTTTAATGAATCCTAGTTTTTTAAAATAAAATACAAAAAAATCTTTGGTAATGGAATTGAGATTAATAGAGATGGGAAATTTCATGGGTGGGGTTAAAAATCAATTTTTCAGAGACAGTTAAAAAAAGTTATACATTTAATAGGATTTATGGATCTGCTTACCAATGGGTAGTAAGATAAAAATTAATGATGGGTAGGAAGATAAAAGAGGTACCATTAGTAAATCTAAGGATATACAGAGGAACAATCTATCCTTAAAAATAGACTAAATTCACCTATAGTTGTTGGTGTCATGTTTACTTAACTTACATGTACTTCATTAATTCGTCTACAATTCGTTCCTTACTTTAACCAACATACGTTGTAAGAAAACATGAGAAAATATGATCATAATTTGAAATAGACAAGTAGTTCTACTAATAAATGGGGGTATTTCGTATGAGAATTGAAAATTTCCCAGTAATCGGTCTTCTCAATGTTGGACTATTACTTAATCAGTTCCAACTACTTGTTTAGCAAATAAAACTAAAAAGGAAAAATGTATCAATTCTCTCACACCATCGGTATCACCCTTTAAGTGTAGTTCTATCATTCCCAACTTTCAAAAGCTCTGTGATCCTTTTGCAGGTTTTCTGCAAAACGTCTGCATACATTGATTTAGACGGTTAAACAAAAATGATGGAATTAAAAAATAGAGCAACTAAAGACATAGTACATTACAAACAAAGGAAGATTGCCACTTCTAGTGCACTATGTCCCGGGAAGAAAAGTGCCCATCTATGCTAAAAATTAACCTCATCATTAAATATACAGAAAATTCTTAAATTGAAATTCGTGGGATGTGATGGGTTAGGCCGGCACGTTTTATACCTATAGATGTGAGAGTTATTCATTGTCTTATCTCATCAGCAATGTTGAGATCAACTCCAACTTTTTTCACCCTTTGAAGTGTACTGTTTTCTTGCATACACAAGACCCTCTTGTTGGTTTTCGAGCTCTTCATTCATAGAACCCTCTAGATGATTTTCTGCACCCAAGTCCCACACATTATAAACCAAACAAAACCACATGTAGCATATGATTAATATAAATATTCTAAGAAAATAAAGAAATTATTACGAGGATCCATTGTTCTAAAATCTTAAATAAATAAAATTCATCTATCAAAACATATTTATAAAAACGTAAACGTAAGAGGGGAATTTGTCTAAGGTCTTGGAAATTCACTTGTAAACCTCTAGTAGATGGAGGGTTGGGTATCCAAAACATAAAAAAACTTTAACTTACCTATGTTAGCTAAGATAGGTTGGATGCTCCATGAGAATCCTGAATCTCTATGGGCAAAAATCCTCAAACCTAAGTATTATCCAGAGTGTGACATTCTCCATATAAAAACCACCACTAAACTAAGTGATATTGGATTCGAAAAGGAATCTTGGTAAAATCCGTCATCTTAAACAAACTGCTTTTGGGAAATAGGAAATGTGAAAAACATACATATATGGGATGATAACTGGATACCAAACACTAGTTTTCCTATAACAAGACCTAGGATAGGAACTGAAGGAATTATTAAAGTCTGCCAACTTTTTAGCAATAATAATACTTAGGATTGTGCAAAACTAACTGTTTGTTTTGTTTTTGATAAGACAACTATGGAAACCATCAGGAAGATAAAAATTCCTGGAAATAGACTGACTGATGTTCCACATTGGTCTCTAAATGACAAAGGTAACTTTATTGTTAACTCCTTATATAATAAAATTAACTCAAATGGGGAAATAACATGGACTGAAGCAAAATATGGAATGCGGAAATAACCTCATCAGTAAAAATATTCATCTGGAAGACAACTAATTTCATCCTCCCAACTAGTGTGAGAATAGCCGCCATAATGCCAGACATAAACATTTGTTGCAGCCTTTATAATGAAGGAGAAAAATCTCTAACTCACTTATTCATGCAATGCAACTTTGCAAAACAGGTTTGGATGCATCTTAATTTTGATATGGATTATATATTGAATGGAAAATCTATTTCTCAGGATTGGTTTTATCTAACAGAAAGAGGAGTAAATGCTATAAATTGGTAGGTTTTCTGTAGATCATAACTTGGAAAATATGCAAGGCAAGATACAATATGGTATTTAGGAAACAAAAACAATATAGCGCAGTCACGGCTAGAAAAAGTAGTAAAATTCATAAACAGATTCATGTGGGTTAACAGAGCAGACTATAACATGATGCAAACTTTATACTACAATCCACTAAATGATGATGTCACAAATCAACATCCAAGGGATAATATAGGATTCATGGCACTAAAGATAAATGTGGTTTTATTTATGCTAGAGCCTATCACTAGTTTTGGAATTGATCTAACATTGATTAACTATGCAGGAATATCGTTGAAGCTAGAGGGCAGTGGGTGAATTGTACTTCAAAGGGACAGTTAGAATAAACAGGGGAAAAGGCGGTTTTCCAATGGGCAGCAGAATGGAGTGGTTATCATATCATATTCCAAAGCGACTCACAACCCACTCTCTCGTTGTTGACAGGGATGTACAATAAATCTAGGGAAAGAAGTTACAAACAAAGCACAAAATTTGGAAGCCACAATCGATCTGATATAAAATTTAAAGCTTTGGCATTTGTATTACTTAATAGATATAATCTTCATTGGCCAGCTAATCTTTCATTCTTTTGTAATACTTCCTCTATCCAGCATAGATGGAGAGATGAAAACCTAAGAGCTATTATGCACTACCTTGATATCCAAGCTTGGAATGCTTATGTAACCAAAATCTTTTCCCATCCTCAAGTGAATGGACTTACGTATATTTGATAGACACATTTTTGTGTCTGATTTGATCTCAATTATATGTATTGTTGGTACTCTATTTTGTATTTATTATGGTTTTTTATTTCTTTGTAGGTGTTTTTGGAGAAATGTTAAAAGCACCTTCACATTGGATTAAGGCACCCACTCTTTGGATTAAGGCACCCAAGTTAAAGGCACCCAACATTTTGAATGCACGTTTTGGGCGGGAAGAAAAATTTCTTTTTCACGTAACAGCAAATTAGGAAACTTCACGGAATTTGGAAACAAGTTTTGTTTATGGAATTTTCTTAACTTAGGAAACTGAATTGTTTGGCAAAGAATTAAAAAGAGAAAGAGATCAATTTCTTCTCTTAATAGGATCAAAAATCAGAGAAAGAATCGAAATCAGGAAAGAAAATAATCAAGTTTTTGGAAAGTCATGATCGATGAATCAATTGAGAATTAAAGGAAAGATTGGGATGATTTGGTGATGGGTAGTATAAATAGAGAATGCTAGACAGTCCAAAGGGGGGGGAAAACAATTGGGAAGCTTAGAATTGCTCACAATCACGAGAATCACGTAAACAGGAAGTTCAAATTTCTGCTGCTGCACATCAAGAACACGAAGCATACTACACCAAGAAACAGTCGTTCATTACACAGTGTCCGTCCTTTATTTCAAACCGCAACAGAAATCTGTTTCTTGTTGCGTATTCATTCGAAATACCTTCTGTAACGGTGTGAGGTGTTCACAGCAACACTTATAAACGTATCAAGGTGTCTGTGAGCATTTCTATTCTTATTGTAAGCAATTTTTGAGTTATAAAAATGATTTTTGAGGATTTTGCCATTACAATGAGGAGCTAAACTTCATCTTTGAGGCTATGGAGGAAGCTACTTTTCCAACAATCATGTGGTAAGTATTTAATTAATTTATGCAATTTATTTATGATTAATTGCCTTGGTTAAAAATTGATTTAAAAGATTTTTTTAAGCAATTGTGATTCCGTTAGATGGTGCATGCCTCGGCTTAGGCCCTAGATGCTCCATGCTTTTGTTATACAGTTGTTATTTTGAAAATCTATTTTTGCAATGATTTATAATCAAATTAAAATGTTTTAATTGCATGATTAAAATTATTATCTCTTTGAAATTGGAAAATAGTGGAATCCTAGCCTCAGTTTTCTTTCAACCTTAAAAAAAATATTTGAGTTTTCTTATTTTTAATTTTAGAAATTAGATTTAAAATCAATCTTCACAAGTCTGAGTAACGAATCTTTATTTACCACTTTTAAACTACATCAGTATTAATGAATGAGGGAAGCCTCTTTTTCGGAGGAAAAAAAAACTATTTATAATCCTGAAACTGTTGTATTTGGTCATTCATATCAAGGTTCAAACAATAATACATCAAATATAATACATCAACCCAAATTGTATAACTAAGTTATTAGTATAATATGAAATGAAAGAAAGAGATGAGAATATGGAATTGAATTCCGTTTTATCATTGATTAGTTTTTCATTCTCTTAGTACTCTTTACATAAGACCGAGCAAGGCTATTTATAGCCATTTTACATCCTATTGCATGTATGGTGGGCAGAACATAACATGGCACGAGACCACGTATGTGGCAATTATCAGTTAAGTAAAGGTGGATTGTGTAGGTTGCACCAAATATGTGGTCATCCATAAATTCTAAATACTTACTTTATAACACTCCCCCTTGGATGACCACCTTTTGAATTGCATTGTCTTATTAAAACCTCGTAAGAATTAGTTTGCCAATCCTTTGCCAGAAAAGTCTGTTGGGATAAAAACTGGACCAAAAATGTGCAACGCTTCGAGATTCGATGACTGTCACGAACATACTTCCATCATAAAAAAAATTCAGGAAAACCACTTGGGAAAAACCCGAAATCCGGAAGCACATAATGGTATTGACGATGCTGATGATTTTTCTTTGTTAAAATTTTCTCAGGAAAAACAACGTGTCATAAAACCTGAATTAAATAATTCAGCGATTATCCGATGATCGCACCTTGAGGAACCCTACGGATATACATATCTTTGGATGATGATAACTATTTTAAGTTTTTATCTCATTAAAAAAACTTGCCAGGAAAACCCAGATGGACAAAACATGAACGTGGGAAAACATGAGTACTCAGAAAACTGATAGACCCACAGATGTTGCCTCATTAAAACCTTGACCGGAAAAACCCAAAGGGACAAAAACAGGGATGAAGTAAAAAAGAGTACAATATTTCGAACTACGGATGGTAGTGGACTCGCATGCCTCTTTAAAACCTTGGTAAGGAAAACCCAGTGGGAAAAAAGCTTGACTAAGGAAAAAGAGTACAAAGCGTAAAACTCCAATGTCTAATATCCATAGTCTTTTTATGATTTTACCCCCCTGATGAATAGCCTTCTCAGTTGATCATTGTGCCTGATAATAATGCATAGATTTCACGAACTATCTTTTAATGTTTTCAGCGGCTTCCTTAACTTGAGAAACTCGGTCAGATTTTTCTCTGTGCAATTTCTTAATGATCTTATGGTTTTATCATCTTTTTACTCTCAACTAGCTTATTCTGAACAATTGTGACCAACCGGAGGAATAACAGGGTATCCTCTACCACCATACTACTAACTAGAAAGATATTTAGTTGCTTTATAAAACTTGCTAAAAATTAAAACTTAAACAGTCTGATTGGTTTTTCTATGTGCGAGACAATCTACGATCTTTTATACAAATAATAAAGCTTAGCGATACAACGAAGATGAAGAACTTTCTTCGGTCCAATGTCTCCATATTGTGTTGGGTAAAACCAGACTTACAAGTTTACTAAAAACCCGATATCAGGTATTATAGCATATTTCATCTATTGTATCATTTACACATCTTTAGTATAATACATACCACAGTGTGATCACATCTCCTTCGTTGAGATGTAAACCAATCAATCGTAAAAGTAAAAAATCGCATAAATGTAATTTTGCCAGCTTGTCCATGTATAAATCTTAAGGGTTAACTGGATTAATGGACTGCTAGTTACAATGTTCCACCGAAAGATTGAGACCTTGCTTTACTGAGATCTTAAATCTCGAACTCTTATATTAAGCATTTTTGTGCTTTGGAAAATCCTTCAGGAGTTCCAATCAAATTGATGTTGTTTAAATCAAGTCTAGCATATTCAAAGTTTGCTCTCTAATGATAACTCATGGGCACGTATGATTCTTCAGATATCCCAAGATTAATAAGTATTCACTTAGACGATGTACCACGTACGTATAAATCATTTCAAACCTCGCAAGTCTCAATTAAGCTTTAGTGAATATATGTGGTATGGTTTGTCTAGCGACGACTAAAATCCTCAAGGGACTTTCACGTAAATATATGTATCTAGTTTTCCATACAGATGTGTATGTAATAACCATAACCATAACCATTAGATGCATGCCGAGTCCTTGAAAGACTACAAGACTAATACCATAGAGGTAATTGCATTTATAACATGGAATATGTTTCTTTGTTAACCATATCAAGTTTCCGTGAAAGACTTTGTGCCACATAGTAGTTGATTTCACTTTCTCACTCTGCACAAACTCCCACATGTAGCCAATAAGCATACATTATCGGGTGTTGGGACTGCAAACACACACTTGTGGCAGGTGAAACTCACATTCTTGAGTGTTTGGCTACAGTTCCAAAATTAAGCGAGAAAATTGTTATTCTGCTTGGATCACTCTTTTCCAATTTATCCAATCATTCCTTTGATGACATTCCCCTGTAGAGAGTGGTTTAACACCAACGTCATCTATGGAAGAATCAGTGAATACTTTGACTATGTCACCAAAAATCATTATATTACGATCACAAATCTCTCATTTTGAAGTTCCACAACCTTTGTAGATACGTTCTCTTATTAGGAGAACTATACTCAGAGAAATCAAATCAATCTTTGATAGTCTCTTCGCGAGCAATATCATTCAATGATTGTGATTGGCCCTTTCTTTTCAGGAGGAGCAGAATAGTTTGAATCAACTAGTCATCCACGCTTGTAGTGTATTTTAAATGACACACTTGCTGCTACATTCACAGCTTTTCAAGAAAGTAACTTGATTTGCAATTTCTGAAGATATCAAATCTTTTGCATATACTTCATTACTGAAAACATCAAGATGAGATACATCCTGGTTTATCTTTGTGAAAACCAGGATACTTCACGCCGTTTTTCAGGCGGTATCCATTTCTCCCCCTCATGGTGGGAACTCATCAAATTTGTAAATCTTGTTGTAATAGCACTCACATTGGAGCATCATATAAAGCAGCACGTCTTCAAACAGAAACATACCAATGGTTTTATGAGTAATAAGTTCAAATGCTTTATCAATGATTCAAATAAACTATTCAATGAATGCAAATAAATAATACAATTACTCACGATCAATGCCCAGAGCATTACTAAAATGATACAACATCAAAAATTGACAAACAAAAGTTTTATTAAAAATCTATATGAGTATAGATACACAGTTACCACCAGGTGATATGTCGAGTCATGTATGACTACCAGATTATACTTCCATCAAACTGATTAAGTGTCTGTGGAAACTCGTATTCAAGGAGGTAGGGTTGTATAACAAACGACCTTAATTTTCTCATCACGCTTTCTGATAAGCATTAAATTTACAATCGATGCTAGGACTAAGTCCTAAAAGCGTATACAAGCAAGAAAACAACTCAATATGGATCGATGTCCATATTTTCCAATCATGTAAACTTTGTCGATAATTCCTTTGTAAAGGGGGGTATTTTCCACAATGATTTAGCTACTCTGAACATCATCGACAACTAGTTAACAATCAGTTAACAACGATCTTACATCATTCTCTAGGGTATGAGGATAATTTAATCTACTGATACCAAAATTTAATATGCGAATATTCTTCTCATGAGATATTAACGCAAATTTTATGGATTTACTCCTCGCCAGGAAATATCAACTCATAAATCAAAGAGAATATGGACGTTACCTGATTTTGATTGGCATATACCTCATATTATAGGTTTTTCGTCTATGCTTGTAAGCATCTAGATGAAAATAATCGTTGCGATTTTGTGGCATACCTTGCAAGGACTATATTTATACTGAATCACGCTAGCGTACTCCTGCTAAATCTAGCAACGGAGTAATCTCCAACACCTTAGGAACTTATTGGTGTGGGAATTTAGATGAGACATGATTGGAGTTAACCAATATCGTCGACGATTCTCCCCCTGATCTTTAGGCGGGAATATCTCATCAACAGAACTTTCAGTTCCGCATTACTCTACCAATCAAGGTAGAAACTGGGTAAACAATAACAAGCAACCCATGAGAGATAATTGATCAGATTCTCTCTCTCATTTACCGTCCAGCTTGAATAAATCTTAAGAATTTACATTGCTATGTAAAATCAACAGTAAACTGCAAAATAAATTATGTGAACATAGGCACTATCTCAATATCAGTCCCAGTTCTACCAAGACGACCGATAAATATTATTAAAACTGAACGGCGCTTTAGGTGCCCGTATTGTGTCTTTTATATCACAGAGATAACAGAGCTCTATCATGCTCGAAGATGGCTTATTCAAACCAATCATTATACTTAGGGTTGTACATGGTACAGTTTGGTACGGTTTTTGATGAAACCAAAACCGAAACCAAGAACAATGGTTTTAAAGTTCTTGCATGCCAAACCATTTCATAAGCGGTTTGGTATGATTTTGGATGGGACGGTTCGGTGTAAAACCATTGGTTTTTAGAAATAAAAATAAAAATAAAAACAATTGTCTATAATTATTGCTCGTACACGGTTAAAAAAGTCTGTCGTAATATACACATCTTGATGAGTATCTACATAATATGTCATTAATCATTAACGTTATCATTAGTAAACAAACAATTGAAGAATGAATCCGTCTTTGTTTATAGAATGTGAAGCTAATTTTGATAGAATGTGAAGTTGATTTTGATTGATCACTAAAGTCAGTATTATCGTGTTCGAGAATATACTACTAAGGTACAACTAATTATAAAATGAAAAGACTAAAATAAAGAGTGAAGAGAAGAGAATAGAATTAATTAGGTCAAACCATATTCTAATGGTCAAAAATGAAAGAACCTAGTGAGTAACATTAATGGTTTTACCAACGGTGTTTTGGTTCATTTTTGTGCTAAAACATCACCATACCAAGATCAACGGTTTTCACAAAATTAAAATCATGTCAACCATTAGATAGATGGTACAATTGGGTTTAGGTTTAAACAATGTGGGTAAGGTGCGGTTTTACAGTTTGTACCATACCATGTACAACCCTTTATGCTACATCCCGTATTTTTCCACTTCTAGTGGTACGGTGCTTCTTAGGTCCCTAAACCCGAAAAACTCATTTGGTTCTCATATTTAAATATGCCTACCACATTATGCATTTACCTCATTTAACGTGTCTATCAAATTGTCAAAAATAAACTTATTTTGCATAGACAACGATGCAAATTTATTACACCAAATTTGTGATTTTTGGTAGTGGATTTGGCAACGAGAAGACTAGATATTAACTCTTAATATTATTTAAAGAAACGCAACACTCATTATTGCTCGACGTTCGTATATCTACAAGGCGCGGTTAAAATATGCAGCTCTCGTTGTTGCTATCACAACATATTCAAAGTGCATATTGCCACTAGATTTTCAAAGCTCGTTGATGCATATAAGAGGCGCATATATTATGCATACCGTAAAGCTCACAGAAGCATATAAGGGCGCAAAATTTTGCGACTCTCCTTATTTCTCGTTGTAGCATTTTATACAGTCCATATATCTTCTTTAAATTCAATCCAAAGTATTTTCCATAAAATCAGTGGTGAAATAAAGAAGAAAATTTTATTTTCTAAGCCATCCAAAAAGGATGCGGAAAAACCTTCAATTATTCGACTAATGAGGAAAATTAGAAAAGCTGCAAAAACTCAAATATTTGGATAAATTCGGAAACCGAACAATATCACAAATATGAGTTATTTAAATACGTACCTAATGGGATATCTTTTCATTTACCGCGATAATTGTTTATGCCGACCTTAGCATATACAAGACGCGACAATCGTCTAACTTCTCGTTTAACAAGTCCTAATCAAATAAAAATGAAGTTAGGCACCGTAAAAATTATATGCATAAGTTAAATTAAATATGCAAGGGTTATAAAGAATTATCCTTTTCCGTATCGTCAATCTCGTACCGATCATTATAGAACAATTCGTGCTGATAACATGTTGTATTTGGTTATCCACATCAAGATTCGAACAATAATGGATCAAATAATAGTACATCAACCCAAATTATATTACTAAGTTATTAGTATAATATGATTTAAAAGAAAGAGATGAAAATATGGAACTTAGTTCCGTTTTATTATTGATTAGTTTTTCATTCTCTTAGTACTCTTTACATCATACCGAGCAAGGCTATGTATAACCATTTTACATCCTACTGCATATATGGTGGGCATAACATAACCTGCTACGAGTCCAAATATGTCGCAATTAGTTGTCGTACTTATCTGGAGTCAAAATCCTTATCAGTTAAGTAAAGATTGGTTGTGTAGGTCCCACTAATATGTGGTCATTCATAAATTTTAAATACTGACTTTATAACATAAACTATTTTTTTAAAAATAAATACTGAAACTATAATTAATTTTAAGACAACGAGGCATTCTATCAAACAGTAATTGTTCTATTCTTTGCACAGAAAAAAAAAATTATAAGTAACTACCAGGTTCGTTAACGTATACAAGACCTGGGGCGAAAAAGAATGATGACCTCTTTTTGTACTTTTTTATTTATACGTATATAAAATAGACAAGAAGGAAAATTAACAACTTATAAAAAACTACGGAACTTTTAATATATTTCCAGTTAAGAAACTGGACAATTAAAGCCTAGAAAAACAAAATATTATCCAAACACAATTATAATATATATATATAGTATTTTATATTTTAAAATATAAAATATCACATGATTCATATATATTTATATTTTTAAATATAGAAATAAAACATGAATCACATATGAGAAACAAAAAAGATTTATATTGTATAAGATGTTACTTATGTTATCCATACAAAATACTTATTTTTTAGTAGTAATAAAGACTTAAAAAAAATGTTTGTAGTAATATTTTTCATGTTAACAACTCACATTTTCAAGATAGCTTAAGACAAAACTGCGTTCATATACTGAAGAACATTGACAAAACTGCTTTTATATACTGAAGAACATATTAAGCAATGTTGGACTGTTGCTTAATCAGTAACATATCAGTTCCAACAACTTGTTTAACAAATAAAACCGAAAAGGAAAAATATATCAATTCTCTCACCCTCATTGGTATCACTCCTTAAGTGCAGTTCTATCATTCCCAACTTTCAAAAGCTCTGTGATGCTTTTGCAGGTTTTCTACAAAACATCTGCATACAATGATTTAGACCGTTGAACAAAAATGATGCAATTAAAAAATAGAGAGATAGCATATTACAACCAAAGGGAAATTGTCACTTCTAATGCACTATGACTGGGGAAGAAACTATTATAAAGACCCGTTACTCTAAAACTTTAAATAAACAAAACTCACCTATCATAATTCAAAACCTCGCTCAACATAGATTAAAAAAAAATATCCTTACTGAAAATGTTAGAAAATGAACGTAATCAGATTCAATGGAAATCAGAGGGAAAGAAAAAAAGAATGGAAGGAATGTGATCAGATTCAAAATATCAGAGAGAAAGAAAGGAACGTAATCAGATGAAATTAGAGAGAAAAGAACATAATCAGATTCAAACGAAATTAGAGAGAAACATGGCGAGACAATTACTCTTAATAGTTATGATTATCATGATCACTGATGCAATGGGTCGCAGATTAGGTAAAGTCTCTGCACATTTAGATTTCTTGGTCTTATATTAGTTGTAAATTACTTGGATTTCTAGGATTTATTTTTTAATTATTTATTTTTTGCAGAAATAGATGAAGAACAGGGGCTACAGGTTTATCCAGTGTTATAGGCGAGAGTGTAAACCATATATTTATTTCTTTATTTAGTTTCACGATTTATTAGTTATTTTTCTGTAATTTAAAAAGAAATTGATTTTCAAGATATGAATCCAAATCATCTGAACTTACAAAAGTAAAAAGTTAAAGAAAGTTAAAGATTTTTTTTGAAAGAGACTAAAAAAGATTAAATTCCATAAAAAAATTTATAAAAAATCTGATTTATGTTTTATAATTTTTATATTAATTTTCTAAAACACATCTAAAATAAAAATTGACGAATTGTTTATTTTTTTTTTGACTCGTCTATATTTAATATAAAAATTATAAAATAATAGAGTACATAATGATAATAATGATGATTGGAATCAAAAAAATTATAAGCCGAATTGGACTTCAAATTAAAAATTTGAAAAATAAAAAACAAATGATCTGACATCTGAATCCAAACAAATAAAATGTTATAACAAGTCAACCCAGTGAAAACAATTGACTCAATAAGTCAACCCAGTTAAAATGGTTGTCTTAATGAGTCAGCTCAGCTTTAACTAGTTGAGTTTTGGATTGGGCTATTAGTCGGCCGGTCCATTGTTGTTTTTTCTCAACTTACGGCTTTGATTACAGTCTAAATTCTAGGTTTATATTTCATTTCAAATAAATTTTGTTTTAATTTTTCCTAAATATTGCAAGTAAAAGCTCTTAAATAAAAAAAATGATTGAGATATAAGGAATTTTGATGTATATATATGAATTTAAATTTTTTTGTTGTGATAAAAAGAATTTTAAAGAAACATCTCTTGTACGAGTGTTAACTTAATGAACCCTGATCTTAATTTGGGTCACACGTAACACAAGAAAATTATAGATTAGTTAAAATATTAACGTGCTTTGTTAATTATTATTAAAAAAAGTTTGCGTTTTTTAGGACGATTCAAAAAAAATTTGAGGCGACTTATTTATACCCATCCAATAGATGTGGCTATGAGATGTCCTAATGGTAGGTAAAAATACCTATATACTCTTTCATTAATAAAAGTGTAAAACCTAAACTCATTTCATTTCATTTCTAACTACCGATTGTGAGAAAAAGTTTCTCTTCTTCTTCTCTTCCTCTTGACTACCGATTGTGCGAAAAAAAAAATCCTCGTGAAATTTTTAAAACAAATTCATCGTATCGTCGTTAATCGCCGTACCGAATCATCGTCGATATTTCAATCTAAAGATAGCTCGACAGAAACAAACAAGACGTCAATCTGATAATAGTAATTGGCCAAATTTTATGGAGAGAATAAGAAACAGAGAGATTGTTGAAGAACATAGTGAAGAAGATGAAGAACACGAAGATGATGATCTAGATATGGAGACTGACTCTGACAATCAGCCTCTCCAGAACTATCTAATGGCTCCAATAAGGTAAGGGTTTACCATTATTTGTGTTTATTTTGCTTCAATTGAATGAAATCGTCAATAGAATTTCTAGGGTTTTCGTTGAATTGTCATAATCAAAGGTTTAGTGATGTGTTTTATCTACCGATTATGGTCGTGTTCTTCATTCCTCAAGCACATCGACTATAAACGGTAGTTAGATTTAGTCATTAACTACCAATTGTCTTTCTGTACCAAAATTTAGGCTTAATCGGTAGCTGATTTTTTATCTAACTACCGATTATATTAGATGGTTTCATGTAGAGGAATATTGTTTTGAATCAATCGGTAGTTTCGTATAGGTTTAAACTCCCGATTATGTAATTTCGGGATTCCTCAAGCACGTCGACTATAGTCGGTAGTTAGAATTAGTCACTATCTACCGATTGTCTTTCTATACCAAAATTTAGGCTTAATCGGTAGTTAATTTTTTTTATCTAACTACCGATTATATTAGATGGTTTCAATCGGTAGATATGTAGTAACTGTTAACTTCCGATTATATTAGGTGGTTTCAATCGGTAGATAGGTTTTGTATTTGACTTTCGATTGTTTTTTAATCGTTTGTTATTGTGTTTATTTGACTACCGATTATATGTGTGTCCATAGTTTAGAGTTTTCTGTTTCAATTTTTATGCATAATCGGTAGATAATCTAGGTCCCGAGCTACCGATTATGAACAATCGGTTGTTAGTTTGTTTATTTGACTACCGATTATATGGGTGTCCATAGCTTAGAGTTTTATGACCCAAAATTGTTGCACAATCGGGAGATAATCTAGGGCCAGACCTACCTATTATGAACAATCGGTTAATTTTTATGTACTTTTTCTACCGATTATTAGTGACTAAACGGTGTCTTACAAGCTAATTGTTCTTTATTTATTTTTTTATGGAAAGGCGAGCTAAGCAAGCCCAAGATACAATTGTTTCAGGGCCTAGTCGTGAAGGAGGTAAGAAAGTAACAGTTATTGCAAGAAGAGAAAAGAGCGCTAGAGGAATCTGTATCACCGAAGGAACTCAACCAAGTTTACAACCAAGTGTTCCATAAATTTTTAACCAAGAAGAAGGATAACCAAGTGTTCCACAAGTTAGAAACCAAGAAGAAGGAGAACCAAGTGATATACACGGAGAATGTCAAGGTACAAATAAGGTAATTAAGAAGAAAGGAGGACACCAAGTCCCTTCCTCTTTGAAGATGAAGGGTATTGAAGCAGGCCAAATCCCTGGGTTACCAAGAGATGAAGGAGATCTGTTATTTGGATACAAAGACTCTTGGGCCAAAGAAATTTATTCAACTGAGATAATAACTATAAAACACCATTCTTAACCTCTATTCAAATTATTTTATATTTCGTCGTGTATATTAGGACCATTCTCATGTGGTTCGTCTACTCAAACCTACAGTTGCACCAAGAAAAATGAAACATTGGTCGTTAGATGGTGAGTGTGAAAGGTTCAAGCAAATGATTTATCACTCAGGGTTATGTATTGTTGTCGAGAATTCAATGTTAGAGCATGATCGGGTGTCGATATCAGCCTTCCTGGATAGAATGTATCATGAGACCAATACCTTCCACATGCCGTTTGGAGAGATGACGATCACCCCAGATGATATGGTGCAGATTCTTAGTCTCGCTGACCATGGTACAGTCGTCAAGTTTGATTACGTAAAGCCGTTAAGCCGGGAACAACTTTATTTTTACACTCATAAGTTCCTTGGTTGGGATCGATCGACATCCGATATTGAGTTCAAACGGTGCTTTCGTTACAAAACTAGACAGTTCAGCATGGTCCACTTGATGAATATGTTCAAAGGCACCAAGGATAAAGAAGAAATGAATCTAGAGTTTACCGACGACGAAGTGAATTCTGTAGCCACTACATATCTCCTTTGTGTTTTGGGATGTGTCATTTTCCCCAATTGTAGTGGCAACCGGGTCGACGCCAACCTTCTACAACTATTGCATCATCTCAATAAAGTTCGTGATTACTCATGGGTCACCACATGCCATGCGTTATTGATGGAAGAGTTAAGAAAGGCATTGAGGGAATCAACTAGCCAAATTGTCGGGAATGTGAGCCTACTATAGGTATTTTGGTAACTCTATTGATGCTTTGATTGTTATTTATTTTTTTCTCTTTTAAGAATCAATTTTCTCATACTTGGTTTGATATGTACACTAGATATGGATCTATGACCACTTCCCGTTCCTCGATTTGGCCAAAGAGAACCGATATGGGAGAAAGGAACACCAAGAAGAACAAAATAAATCTTCAACAACAACCGTTAAATGTTTAAGGAGCATCAGTTGATTACTTTGAAGAGGAAATTAGACTTGATGACGTCCAAAGATGTATGCTTTGATCCATACAAGGAAGACCGAGCTAGTGGACATATAGCGGGAAGGTCTGAGTTGTCGTTTTATTATGGACCCTTGTGGCATCCCACAAGATATGTTATGTACAATGCCTCTAGGGTGATGCATCAACTCGGTTATGTACAAGAAGAACCTTGGAGTCACATGCGTGGCAAATTCAAATTGGACGTGGAGAATTATGTATGTGGTAAGGACTTTATCACAGTAGTTTACTCTAGTAACCCATTCGTTGAAGATTGAAATAACAGGATGTAATAATTGATCAACGATGAGAGACCTGTCAACCGAGGTGATGAAGTAGATCCAGGTTATATGGAATGGTACCGGGAGCATTCTCATCTTCATGTAATCCATGAAGATAAAGGAAAGACCATCAAGGTTTCCGATTATACTTGTATCATCAAAGACAAACCTTCTGGTTATGAAAGGTTGGTACATAATGTTCTTTCCTTTTGATTTTAATATTACGGCTCAATATTTTAGATAATAATCGTTTGATTGTTATTGCATAAAAACAGAAATAGGTTTGCATTTTTCTCCAAGAAGATTGCTGGGTGTATAAAGGCGGGAGTGCCTTTATCAATTGAGAAGATGAAAGACCATAAAGACCTAATGGATAACATTGATAATGAAGCTTATGCAAGTAAGTTTGGGGAGAAAGCTTCGAATAAGCCTAAGAGGCCAACAACAAAGCCCAGTAAAAGATTTTGTAGTTTTTTGAGTGATGATGGTGAAGCCAATGTCCCTGGTGCTCGTCGTCCTCGTACTAAAACCAAAAATCTAGAAATTAGATTGTGGTTGTCTTGTTAGAGAACATCATTTTCAATTGATCTGTAAGAAACTTGTTTAATGTTCTAACATTATGTTTACTTTATGGATGATGAATGAATTACTTTATGGATGATGAATGGATTTTAGGTTCTTTTTGTGAATTATCGATTGATTTGCAAGAGATTCTTTTTTAATAAGTAACTTTGTTAAAATTTTACATTACAATCGGTAGATAAGTGGTTTGCATCACCTACCGATTAAGCTTGTTGATCCACAATCGGATGATAATTATCTACCAATTACACCTTCTGATCTAAAATCTTGATAACTATCTACCGATTACACCTGCTGATGGAACTGCTTGGTTTCTGGACATATTTTACATTATAATCGGTAGTAAATAAAGTTTCATAGACTACCGATTATGGAGTATGAATATTTTTGAAATTTGATAATTTTTTCAATTTTGAATTTGGGGCAATATATACAATCGGTAGTTAAAAAAATTTCTTAGACTACCGATTATGGAGTATGAATATTTTTGAAATTTGATAATTTTTTCAATTTTGAATTTGGGGCAACATATACAATCGGTAGTTGAAAAAAATTCCTAGACTACCGATTATGGAGTATGACTATTTTTCGAAATTTGATATTTTTTTTCAATTTTGAATTTGGGGCAACATATACATCGGTAGTTAAAAAAAATTCTTAAACTACCAATTATGGAGTATGAATATTTTCGAAATTTGATAATTTTTTCAATTTTGAATTTGAAACATATACAATCGGTAGTTAAAATTTTTTCTTAGACTACCGATTATGGAGTATGAATATTTTCGAAATTTGATAATTTTTTCAATTTTGAATTTGGGGCAACATCTATAATCAGTAGTAAATAAAGTTTCATAGACTACCGATTATGGAGTATGAATATTTTTGAAATTTTGGTAATTTTTTCAATTTTGAATTTGGGGCAACATATACAATCGGTAGTTAAAAAAATTTCTTAGACTACCGATTATGGAGTATGAATATTTTCGAAATTTGATAATTTTTTCAATTTTGAATTTGGGGCAACATCTATAATCGGTAGTAAATAAAGTTTCATAGACTACCGATTATGGAGTATGCAAATGTCGGAAATTTGCTAAATTTTAAATTTCAATTTGGGGCAACATATGCAATCGGTAGTAAAAAAAAATTCTTAGACTACCGATTAATACTTGTTGAGTACAATCGGGTGTTAATTATGTACCGATTAAGATGATAGAACTGATTGGTTTCTGGACACATTTTACATTACAATCGGTAGTAAATACATTTTCTTAGACTGTTGATTATGGATTATGAAAAAATTTCAATTTCGAATTTGGGGCAACATATATAATCGGTAATAAATAAAGTTTCATAGACTACCGATTATATAAATCGGAAGGTAATGGTGATCCCGATACTTCTGATTGTTTATATTTGTATGAGCTTAGTGTACATATTTTCTGTACACTCTTGTTACACCAGGCCTCAACGGTTTTTTTTTTTTTTTGAAAAAAAGAACCGTTGGATCTCTAATCTATATAAGGATGGTGACCTCTTCTCATTTATGCACCTCCAATACATTTGAACTCTCCAACATCGAAGTAATCATCTTCAAGATTAATGGCTCAACCGTTCACGGTAGAAGAAGATTTATCGCTATGTCGGCGATATGTGCAATTCTATTCTGAGGCGAGGAGAAGAACGCAGGCAAAATGATGTAATGAGTATGAGTTATTTGGAGAGCATTCACGAACATTTTTGTGTTGACACCGGTAACACCAATAACCGTAATAGAGCTGATCTTTTTTTTTCGATTTAATTGCATAAGCAGAGAAGTTGATCCATTTGTGAATTTAACTTATCTTGTTAATCGATATAGTTTGAGGGGTGAAACTAATGATGAAGTTATAGCTAGATCTCTCGAGGAATGGGGACGATGGAAACAATCAAATTACCGTTACGAAGCTCATTTCAATATCCTTAAGGTGATAGACAGATTCAACCCCTTTAAGGTTCGTCCACGCCGATTAAGGTGAAGGGCATTCTCCAAGACAGAATATGAATCACGGAATAATTACCATGGATACATAATCGATAGTTAGAATATACTATTATCTACCAATTATAGTCTTTGTAGTAACTTTTTGAAAATATTATGACGATACAACTCTCTATGTAGGGAAAATGGATTTTCGTGTTTGATTTTTTAGTGTAATCGGAAGTTATTTTTGTCATATATCTACTGATTGTCTCACTTGATTTTAACTTGACTTCTTGTTGACAATATTCAACATAATCGGAAATACAATGTAATTATCTACTTCTGATTATTCAAATCGGAAGATAATGGTGATCCCAATACTTCTGATTGTACAATATAATGTTGTTAAAAAACTTTCTCCATGTTACAAAATGACGATAACACAAAAAACATAGCAATGTTCAAAATACATGTTCAACTAAACTACTCACCATCCTCGGTCAAATCAATTGGGTCCTTGACAAAGTTTGTTAAACGATCCCAACGCTCCATGTTGGAGTTGTATTGCTTCAACCACTCCTTGCAATGGTTAGTTGGGAAGTAATCCGACCACATACTCAATGGAGGTAATGGACAATCTTCCGTTAACCTTAAAACGATAAAATGATTGCTATTAACCCATGCCATAATGATTCGTCTATCCTTGACCGACTCATCACAAACCGTCCTTGTGGGTGTAAATATAACACTCACTTCTAAGGAAGGAGGACAAAAATAATGTGCCACGCAGTTCAATACATCCGCTAAAAGATACCCATATTTCGGGATTACCATCCAATACTTGGACCCGATTGTCTTCAATCCCTTTCGGCATTTTACACGAGTATATAACTCTTTGAACTCTTGTTCTTTAACAGTTGCCATCCCCATCGACATCGTCGGTGGACAAAAAAAATGGTATAATGAGTAGAGGGAGTTGTTCCAAATACTCATCATATATTGTATACGTACCTCGATTTGGTCTTCCGTGTATAGGTTGGGTTTGACTTACTTGAGAAGGAATCGTAGAGACCTTAGGTTTGTCTTGTCGTGAGTTTGGTCCACCTTGATCCTTCCTTGGACGATCCCTTTTCCTTAGAGCATGTACATTTTGATACTCAGCTTCAGTATGCTCATGCCTAGAAAGCTCTCGTTGACTAGATAACCATTCCTTCAACTCTTTTCTTTGAATTGACCTTGGCTTTTCGGTATTCGGCCTACTCATCGTCTTTCCTTTCATTGGTTCTTCAACAACCTTTAGACAGGGGTGAAGGGATTCCTCTAAATGGTGCATCAATATTTGCTTTTGTGTCACATTTGACGTAGAGTAACGCCCGAGTATTCGTACAAACATTTCCGTCTCCACGAACGACGCACCATCAACCATCGGGTGTTTGGAGTGAAAGATAATTGCTTCCAAAAGGGATGAATATCATTAATGTCAATCACTTCAACATACCTACCAAGTATGTGATGACACGAGAGTCCGATACCTATCATCGTATTGCAATTGCAAACCGTAGTCTCATCATCGTGATCTCTATACAACTCCAATTGTTGTATCATGTAATTTATTGACCACCAAGAAACTTTGTAAACTATACCCCTTAGAAGATTTTTATGTTTTAAATGTGCCAACGGGAATCTATGCCGATTTTTTTCCATTGAACCGTAAATCGTAGTGAGGTCACGATTGGTGAACTCATGGATTGCTTCTTGGACCGACACAACCCCATTTTGACTACCGACTAGTATTTTCTTTAATCGTCCATGGGACCCCTCTGCAATACTTATTGCCTCGTTCTTGAAGTTCTGATATAAATATGTCCATGCAAACACAAACTTATCTTTATGCGGTCCCAACCATTGTGTTTTGCAATACTTAACTGGTTTGGGATAGTTCTTGCCCCATTAATCCTCAAAGTTCTTCAAGTTGTATTCATAAACTTCCTCCGTCATAGACCAAACTAGCTTATCCCATGCTTTTAGAAATAAAGACCACTTTATTCCATCCTCGGCCCACTTTTTTTAGCTAACCTTTTTTCTTCTTCTCGTTCTCCCAAGGTTAGTGTACTAATACGTTCATCCTCTTCCTTCGACCTCTTGGTACCTTTGTTTCATTTTTTAGCTTGGATATGATGTCTACAATTGTATTTGATGTTGCATTGAATGTGCCACGTACAAAGCAAATTCTGGGCTTCCGGAAACATTACATTTATTGCATTCATCAAGGCTTGATCGTTATCCATTAAAATAACCCTTGGAAAACGATCGCCATTATAAATCGACCTTAATATTTGCAACATCCAAATGAAACTCACATCGTTCTCATCATCCATTAAACTCCACGTCACCGTAAATGTGCATTTGTTCGAAGTGTGGCAATCAATGTTCAACAACGACATGTTATACCTGTTTGTCTTGTAAGTAGCATCTATCAACAAAATTTGATGAAAGCATTGAGCCAATTGGATCATCTTCGGATGTGCCAAGAAAATACGAATCACTTTACCATCTTTTTCTTCTTTTCTCAACGTGTAATTGTGTTTCTCGGCTAACCACTCTGATTGTTGCATAACCATTCTGATTGACATAAGAGATGTCGTTTCTAGTCTATCTGTTTCTATTTCTATATATGGAAAGTTAAGAAATCATCATATAATAATCGAGAAATTGCAATAGAAAAGAAAAAAGGGGGGTTTGTGATGATTTTGAAATCTTTTCTACTGGGTAATCTATTATCCTTATGCATGAAGATAATCAATTCGGTCGTTGTGGTCGGACTCTATTATGGATTTCTGACCACATTCTCCATAGGGCCCTCTTATCTCTTCCTTCTCCGAGCTCGGGTTATGGAAGAAGGAACCGAGAAGGAGGTATCAGCAACAACGGGTTTTATTACGGGACAGCTCATGATGTTCATATCGATCTATTATGCGCCTCTCCATCTAGCATTGGGTAGACCTCATACAATAACTGTCCTAGTTCTACCGTATCTTTTGTTTCATTTCTTCTGGTTGATCGTTGCTAGTGCCGACTTAATTGTAGACAACGAAGGCAAGTTTTTGGGGTCATCCGCCTTTATATTAGATAAGATTGCACTCGCTTTCATTACGTTCCTCATAGACTTCACCGTCTCCATTTCCTTTGGTTTTAACTTGACAACCATTACGTGCCCAACAAGACTTTCCGGATCTTCGTGGTTATGACGACCATTAGCAACTCTAAACATTTTCCATACTTTACCTTCCTTACCGTCGGACTTACTAAAGATAATCTTAAATTGACATCCAATCTTCTTTGAATTACCTCGGTATTTCCTCCCCGTCTTCTTTACGTATTTACGATCCTTTCCCACGTGACTCTTTCGCTCGTCTCTCACAAATATTTTTAAATCGACCAGCCCTCACGCAATTGTTCTGAACTACAACACACATCTTCTCTTTTGCCTTGTTGATAATTCATTCCTTTGCCTCCGCCTTACTTCCAAATGTCTTAATGTGCATATAACAAAACAAATATCATAAGCCTAACCTTGTAACATACATTCTTAGAACAAGACAAGAATGGGTAGGTAGCATACCAAATCATTTGCATAGTGTAGGAAAATATCAGGACCCTCATATGAAACATGATTAACCGATTCAACAATCTACATAAAATAACAGTGAGTTAGACAGCAACAATCGGTAGATAATTATGTTCCCGTACTACCGATTAACGACAATCGATAGTTAATTATATTCCCGTACTACCGATTAACAACAATCAGTAGTTAATTATGTTCTCGTACTATCGATTATAGAAAGACAAGTTTTGTACACAAAAACAAGTATAATTGGAGGCTTAATTTGTTAAAGAACAACCGATTACAATGGAATCGGTAGATAAATTTGATCTTTAAACTACCGATTATAAAGTGCAAAAATTGTAAGTTTAATTCAATTCTGTCTACAATCACAATCGGTAGATATGTGATTTTACAAACTAGCGATTCTAAATCGATAGATAAAAAATTTCACCCACTATAGATTGTGAAAGATGAAGAGTTAGAAATTTTGTAAGTTTTGTGAAATTCATTTTTGTGGCGACAACTATAACCGGTAGATAGTAATTATTCCTAAACTACCAATTATGAAATCAAAATTCAAAAAAAAATCAATTTGGGGAATTTGTTTAATCGGCAGTAATCATTCTTCACGAGACTACCGATTATACCATAATTTTGGCACATGCATGTGTAATCGGTAGATATGGTACTCCATTATCTACCGATTCTGGGACGTCCATGGCATTAAATGCATGCAAAAATGATTTTTTTTTGTTAACGATCACATACAAACGCATACAAGTGGGTTTTTGAGCTTCTTAACACAATACCTGATTGTTTGATGCATTATTAGCTTCATTTTGATGTGATTAATCGTTTTATCTCGCTAAATCGTCGTCTAGGTTTTCTTCCACACCAAAATTTGGATCATCCAACAAATATCCCAAATCGTCATCTTGAAACGTCATTGAACCTTCAATATTATGTTCTTCATGATGTTTCTTACCTTTTTCCTCATACTCATCCATGTTTGTTATTGATTTTAGGTAAAACCTAGTTTTCCCAAACTTCTTCTTCTTCTCTAAGAGCAACTGCAACGGGCGAGTAGAGTAAAGAGGGAAGAGAAAATTTTCTCTTTACTCCCCAGTTTGCAGCCGCAACGGGAGATCATATTTGTGTTTTACTCCAGATTTGCTACAGTATCGGAGTAACTTCTCTCCGAATTCTAAGTATACTCGCACGGCCATGTGAGATAGCGTATGCCGAATACGTTCAGTTAGAGAAGCGTATTTATATCAGAAGTATCCCTAGATAAACGTCTGGTATTACGGTCAGCTAAGTATACGCCTCATACTACGGTTAGCTGCAACAACGCCCCTTGAAGATACGAAACATTACAGTAGCGCTTCACTACACGGTGTTCTGGCTCGACGCTTCACACTTCCGCGCTTCTATAGAATGTCGTCCAAAACATACGGTGTGATAGAAGAACTCCTACCCATATACGTTCTTCCTGGAAACCGTATGGGATGTATACGTTTAATTAGGGAGCCGCCTGATTCATACGGCCTTCCTGGAACCCGCAACAGAAGCATACGGTCTCCTAGCTTTTAGTGTTACATCATACGGCCTCCTAGCAATGTTACATCATACGACCAACATAACTATAAATACTAAACCCTACCACACGGTCAATTACCAAGCCGCCCCTGTGTAACACGGTCCCTTAGTGAGCCGCACCATTCTTGATCGGTCTCCTAGCTAGCCGCTCAATCCATACGGTCACTTAGAGCAACTCCCAAGTTACACACGGTCACTTAGAGCTACTCCCAAAACAATTAATGTACACGGCCGCTTACGAAGCCGCCCATCTGTCTCACGGTTACTTAGTGAGCCGCCCCATGGACAATCGGTCTCTTAACTGGCCATTGTTCCATACGGTCACTTAGGTGCACTGCCAAGTTGTATACAGTCACGTAGAGCAACTGCCAAAACATTAAAACGGTCAACTGGGTGGTCATTTCAGAGATAAGCGTCTTTCATCGACAACGTATCTCGTGATACGGCCACCCAACTAGACGCAACAATTATTACGACCTTCTATGAAGTCGTCTCTCGTAATACAGTCACCCAACTAGACGCTCAATCATACGTATTGTTAACTGAGCGCATTATATTTGACGCTCATTCAGATAAGCGTATAGTTCCGCGCTCTTCTAAGTGAACGACAATACAACATACGCTAGGATAGCTAACCGTGCGTGTTATATTCGGCACATTAAGAGAACGCCTTGTATCATACGGTTACCAAGAAGAGCGTACGTCTCCTACAGCTGTGGTTTTTAAGCCAAAGACCAAACAAAATTTGGTTTTTAGTCGATAGGGTAGTCGCACCGTTACAGTTGCCCTAACACACTCTTTATTTCTTTTCTGAAACTATAACTCAAATAATTTTCTAACATTAACTATAACCAAAATTAACAAACTAATTAATCAACATTAACACTAATTAAACAATGGAAGATTAGTCATTAAAGAAAATATAAGGTTAAGGGGTGTGCTGATATTACTTCTTAGTGACCTTATTTTATTTTATTAGTCATTCCAAATTCTTTTTAATTCATCCATAAAAACACGAGTTAAAAATGTCCCATCAAAAGATCTTGATTTATTCTGATAAAAAATAACCATAGATAAATTTAAGTAGGCAGCACCTTCTATGGCCCCACAAAGAGAGGTTTTTGTCCCTACCAGATCCTCCAGCCCCTTGCTAGATGAAACCACACACGTCGACTGCCCGTTGATAGGTTGACTTACAGCCGCGAGTTTCTACTTCTAGTTCTCTGTGTAGTGGGTGTGTGTTATTGTACAACAGAGGCCAGACCAGTTGCAGGGGGAGATGGAACCCTACCTACTTCATCCACTGCAGAGGGAGTACACGACGCAGGCGGTGACCTCGTAATTCTTGACCAGGATGGCCAGCCTCGGCGGCTTGCTTGGAGAGTTTTCAAGCCTCTCTAATTATTCTCCTTATGTGAAAGACTTTGCACTATACTTTATATATACATGTGTTGTTCGTTTAAACTAAAAACTTGGTAACTTAGTAGCTGGTTTAGTTACAACGATTTTACCGACTTTGATGGTTAGGTTAGCCAATGTAAGAGCAACACTGGTTTAAAACGAGACTTCAAGAAAATATTATTTGGTATTAATTTATCAAGGTTTTATTGTATTTTGAGTGTTTTTGTCTTTTTTTTCATTTCTTTATAAATATTTTTTTGTGATTTATGTGATGCCTCAGTTGCATTTATTTGGACTCAGTCACTGTTATAGGCTCTTTTTTTTCTGGAAAAACAAATCCATAATTATTCTGATCAAAGAATTCCAAGGAGTCTATTTTGCAGGGTCAGGATCTCATGAAGGATATATGTACACCTTGCAACCAAATGTTCAAAAATGTTTTGTAATAATAGACCATTGCTTACCAACAAAAATTCCCTTTTTCCTGTTTTTTAATGACAATTGTAAATACCCAAGAATGGAATAGGATACATGCTCTGATCCCAAAACACAATACACAGTATTTTAAAAATATGTTCTAAATTTCTCTGAGCAGATAATTCTCTTTTATAAGAAAGATTGTTGGAGAAAATAATTTTTAATGTTTTATTTTTTGGTCTTGGTAGAAATGGATCTTAGAACCTAAGGGTCACTAAGGACACTAGCTCATTTTCATTAATTATGAATAAAACCTTTAGTCCCATATAGGAGAAACTAAAGATGTTGCATATCCATATTACTAAGAAAATTGCATCTAAGAGTGGCCCTTTGGGTCAACACACTTTTGTGTGGGGGAGAGGACTTAGGCAATGGGCTAGTTGGTGCAATCACACATTTCACACGCGCGCGGTGCTTCGCCCCGAAGCACGCACACCGCTGTAGTCCGTCCGGTCGGACGGTCGGGTTCGGGCTCGGGTGTGGATCAACCAAGACTTATCTTTTTGGACAAAATACTTTTGAATTATTTCCTTAACGAATTTAATTTCAAAAAATGAAACTCGTCTTTATAGGGGGGCGTCTTTCCGGGTAAATATAATTTCATTTACAACATGTGTCGATATTTTCTGCCCGTTTTTTCTTTACATCATTATGTCGACACATATTTACAACATTATGTCGACACAGATTTACAACATTATGTCGACACATAATTAATTGCTGGACTGATTTCTCTTTTCCTCTTCGCTTATAAAATAAAAATATTTATTTTATTTCAACTCATTCCAGAACAGACTACTATCCATGGATCTTTCCCCCTCTTTTTTGCTTTGTTTGCGCATTTGCTTGTTTATTTCTTTACTTCATCTTGTTGTTGGGTTCGTTTGAGTGGGCAAGTATTGTACTGCTATACAATACTTGTATCGGGCAGTTTTATCCTGGACACAACTTCACTGTTGGGTATTTAGCATCACTCATTTTTGAGGCATACCGGTAAACTATTGTGTTAAGGACAATTTGATGATCAAGTGACTCTTCCCTCAAATCAGTGTTTAAATTTCAGAAGTTTTATTTAACGTTAATATCATTTATTTTCAGTATTTTATTGTTGCAGAACCAACAATCTTAACACAAAGTTTCTTATCATAAAAACTTGCTAATTTAATTAAGGGAAGGCTATAACAATGGGAAAAAATGATGTTGATAGACCAGAAAAATTCAATGGGAAGGATTTCAAAAGATGGCAATCAAAGATGTTGTTTTTTCTGAGTGTTCATATGCTAGATGATCTTGTTCTGAAATCCTTTGATGAGAGTTTGAATGATGCTGGAAATGAAAGGGAATTAGATAGTTGGGTTAGGCAGAAATATACGGCTAAAAACAATATTCTGAATTGCTTAGAGGATGCACTGTATGATTTTTACAATGCAAATGAGAATTTTTTTGCTTTTGATTTATGGGCTGCTTTAGAGGAAAAATACCAAGATGAAACTGTTGGAAGTAAAAAATTCTTGGTAGCTAGGTTTTTGGAATATAAAATATCGAATGACAAATCTGTGGTTGATCAATTCCTTGAACTTCAGCGTATTATCAATGAAATTCTTGTTGAAGGCATGGTGATAGATGAAACTTTTCAAGTGTCTGTTGTGATTGAAAAATTATCGTCTTCCTGATCCGAATACAAACATAGATTGAGACATGAAACTGGTGAAGTCAGTATGGTTGATTTGGGTAAGAAGATTCAAGTAGAAGAGCTACTGTGCTCCAAAGACAAGAACGTATCTTCTGCAAGGGACATGTCCAACAAGGCTCATGTAATTGAACACAAGTCTTCCAATACTGAAAAGGGTGAGAGCAGCAAATGCAACCCTAAGAAATGTATGTTTCAAAAACCCAAATCTGGCATTGGTAAATTAAGGGTGCTTGTTATGTTTATGGAATTTCTGGCCGTATGGCAATTCACTGTAGAAAACGTAAAGACTTTAATAACAAGAAAAATAATGTTAATTTGGTTGAAAACAACAGGAACGAGTTTTATGGTACGGTGTCTGAAGTTAATTTGGTAACCAATATGAGAGACTGGTGGGTGAACTCTGGTGCTACCAAGCATGTCTGTGGAAACAGAGATATGTTCACCTCCTATCAGAAGGTAGGGGAAGGGGAGAAACTCTACATGGGTAACTTATCTGCAGCACAGGTTGTAGGAAAAGGCAAAGTTGGGTTGAAGCTCACTTCTGGCCAGACTCTCACATTGAATGACGTTCTTCGTGTTCCGGACATCTACAAAAATCTTGTTTCTTGTGGTGTTTTAGATGATAAGGGTTTTAAAATTGTAATTGAATCTGGCAAAGTTGTTCTCACTAAGGGAAAGGATTATGTGGGTAAGGGTTATAAGACTGACGGTCTCTCTAAACTTAATGTAACCTCTGATGAAATGAATAAAATTGACTCTTCTGCTTATTTTTGTGTGTCATTAAATGTTTGGCATGGTAGACTTGGACATGTAAATTATAAGTCAATGCATAAACTGGCTAACGTAGGCTGCATACCCAAATTTAGTTTGGATAATAAACATAAATGTGAAGTATGTGTAGAATCAAAATATGCTAAAAAATCTTTTAGAAAAAAATGTTCAGAGAAATTCTAAACCCTTAGAATTAATTCATTCAGACCTAGTTGACATGAAATCAACTCAAACTAGAGGTGGTAAAAATGGTTTATAACTTCCATAGATGATTGTAGCAGGTAATGTCAGGTATACTTTCTCAGGGGTAAGGATGATGCCTTAGAAGCCTTTACGATGTATAAACTTGAAGTTGAAAACCAATTAGATATTACCATTAAAAGAGTTAAATCTGACCGTGGTGGTGAGTATGAAATTCCTATAGGAGAATTTTGCTCACAACATGGCATTATTCATGAGATCACTCCTCTTTATTCACCACAATCTAATGGTGTGGCTGAACGGAAGAACCGAACCATTAAGGAGATGATGAATGCCATGTTGATTAGTTCAGGATTACCGGAAAACTTATGGGGGGGGGGCGTCCTCTCATCTTGATATATCCTGAACAGAGTAACCTTTAAAGGATCAGATAGAACTCCATATGAACTACATAAAGGTAGACTACCTTCTTATGCATACTTCAAAGTGTGGGGGTGTTTGGCTAAGGTGTCCATTCCTCCACCTAAGAGAACCAAGATAGGACCCAAAACTGTTGACTGTGTCTTCATAGGGTATCCTGAACATACTACTACATATAGATTTATGGTTGTGAGTTCTGAAATATCTGAAATTGGTGTGAATACTATTATGGAATCTAGGGATGTTGTGTTCTTTGAAAATGTTTTTCCTTTGAAATCTAAATCTCGCATGATATGTGTTGATCCCCTAGATGTCCCTTCTACTAGTCAGAAATTGCTTGTAGAGGAAGATGGATTTGAGCCTAGAAGAGGTAAAAGACTTAGAACTGAAAAATATTTTGGGTCAGACTTCATAACATGCTTAGCTGAGACTGATCTACAGACTTATAGAGAAGTCATGAATTCTTCTGAAGCTCCATGGTGGAAAGAATATACCATTAGTGAAATGGATTCCATCATACAGAACGGTACGTGGGAGATTATAGACTTACCTTTAGGTTGTAAACCCATAGGTTGTAAATGGATCTTCAAAAGGAAACGTAAGGTAGATGGGACTATAGAAAAATACAAAGCTAGGCTAGTATCTAAAGGATATAAATATAAAAAAGGTGTAGATTTCTTTGATACTTATTCACCTGTTACGAGAATTACTTCCATTAGGATGTTAATTGCTATTGCTGCCATTGATAACTTAGAAATACATCAAATGGATGTAAAGACAGCTTTTCTAAATGGTGAATTAGATGAAGAAATTTACATGGACCAACCTGAGGGTTTTGTAGTGAAATATTATGAAAACAAAGTTTGTAATGATTTCTAGTGGTTTTAATATCAATCTGACAAGTGTGTTTATACTAAACTTGTGAATGATGCATGTGTAATTGTATGCTTATATGTTGATGATATGCTTATACTTGGTACAAACATGGATGTAATTAATTCCGCTAAGAACATGCTAAATGAGAACTTTGACATGAAATACTTAGGACCCGCTGATGTGATCTTAGGGATGAAGATTAGAAGAAATTATAATGGATATAGTCTTAGTCAATCTCATTATGTTGAATATGTGCTTAAAAAATATAATCAGTTTGATTGTAAACCTGTTTGTACTCCGTATGATCCTTGTTATAAACTTAAAAAGAATAAGGGTAATGGAGTTTCACAACTTGAATACTCACGTGTTATAAGAAGCCTGACATATTTGATGAACTGTACGAGACCAGACATTGCTTATTAGAGTGCCGAGGTACTTGGAGTACACTTTGACCTTTTGTTTGAATTATGAGAGGTACCCTGTCGTCCTTTAAGTATTTTGTGATGCAAACTGGATATCATACTCAGAGGAGTCCAAGTCTAAAAGTGGATATGTTTTCACTCTAGCAGGTGGGTCTGTATCTTGGAAGAGTTTCAAACATACATATATATCTCGATCTACTATGAAATCAGAGTTTATTGCGTTAGATAAAGCAGGAGAGGAAGCCGTTTGGCTAAGATGCTTTTTAGAAGACATTCCTCTCTGGCATAGGCCTGTGTCAGCTATATTTATACATTGTGATAGTCAAGCTGCAATAGTTAATGCTAAAAACAGCAACTATAATGGGAAGTCTATACATATTCGTAGAAGACATAATCAAACAACTAATCTCAACAGGCGTTATTTCTGTTGACTTTGTGAGGTTTAAGGAGAAAATCGTGAACCCTTTGACGAAAGATTTGTTCAAGGAGATAGTTAGTAATGCATCAAGGGGGATGAGGCTTAATCTCATTAAATAAACTTGTCATGAAGGATACTCAACCTTGCTGACTAGAGATACCAAGATCAAGGTTTTCAATGAGACAACTAATTTGTGGTGGGTTAAAGGAAACACTATCAGAGAATTTCATTCTCAGTCCCTTCCCTATGGTGTAGACATGATAGTGTGACTGCACGTGAAGGATGACTTTTTATTAAGTCCTAATGAGTTTTATAGTTTCAATTTAAGATTGAAGTGGGATGTAGCAGTAAACACTCTTGATGGAACTCACCTATCTGAATGTGGAAGTGGGCCGCTTCCTATGAGAATGGAGTTGATTCTCTAGAGAATTCTGATAAACGGGATACGTCCATGGCCAAAATGGACACAGCGGCACGAACTTGACATCACCTAGAGAGATATCACGCATGGAAGTTATTGAAGAACTACACCAAACGATGGCAGTTCAAGACATCGTGTTCACTGTCTATCAAGTAGTTCCGGTAATTTATCACTAAGCAAAGGTTCAAGATCTTATGGAAACCTCTTGCCTATAGTGGTCTCGCTTTTTGATTTCTGATTTTTTATCGGTTTTTCATTCATGTGGGGGATTGTTGGAGAAAATAATTTTTGATGTTTTGTTTTTTGGTCTTGGTAGGAATGGATCTTAGGACCTAAGGGTCACTAAGGATACTAGCTCATTTTCACTAATTGTGAATGAAACATTTAGTCCCACATAGGAAAAACTAAAGATGTTGCCTCTCCATATTACTAAGAAAATTGCATCTAAGAGTGGCCCTTTGGGTCAACACACTTTTATGTGAGGGAGAGGACTTAGGAAATGGGCTAGTTGGTGCAACCACATACTTCACACACACGCGGTGCTTTGAACCGAAGCATGCACGCCGCCGCCGTCCGTCCGGTCAGGCGGGCGGGCGGGCTCAGGCTCGAGCTTGGGTTCGGGTGTGAGTGTGGGTCAACCAAGACTTATCTTTTTGGAAAAAATACTTTGGAATTATTTCCTTAACGAATTTAATTTCAAAAAATAAATATTGTCTTCATGGGAGTTGTCTGTCACGGTGAATATAATTTCATATACAACATGTGTCGATATTTTCTGCCCGTTTTTTGTTTACATCATTATGTCGACACATATTTACAACATTATGTCGTCACAGATTTACAACATTATGTCGACACAGAATTAATTATTGGACTGATTTCTCTCTTCCTCTTCGCCTATAAAAGAAAAAACATTTTCTTTATTTCAACTCATCCCAGAGCAGGCTACTGTCCCTGGCTCTTTTTCCCTCTTCTTTCTTTGCTTGCGCATTTGCTTGTTTATTTCTTTCCTTCATCTTGGTGTTGAGTTCGTTTGAGTGGGAAAGTATTGTAGGGCTATACAATACTTATATCCGGCAGTTTTATCCTGGACACAATTTCACTGTTGGGTATTTAGCATCACTCATTTTTGTGTTAAGGACAGTTTGATGATCACGTGACTCTGCCCTCAAATCAATGTTTAAATTTCAGAAGTTTTATTTAATGTTTAACATCATTTATTTTCAGTATTTTATTATTGTAGAACCAACAAAGATTTCCCTCTAGATGACGTGCACATGTACCTTGATGACTTCCCTTACAAGTTTATTGTTACTACCCATGCACGTGTACCTCTGAATACCTCCTTTAATGGGTATCCCTCTATTGTCAAAGGGTACCCATGCACGTGTACCTCTGAATACCTCCTTTAATGGGTATCCCTCTATTGTCAAAGGGCAACCCTTCACTCAACCCCTTCTCGGCTATTAACATCGGCTATCCGCAGACGTTCCTTCTTGAATGAGGCCAATGCTTCCTTCCTGGAGACACGGATATCCTCTTTTTCCTTTCTTATCATCCTCGTAATCTTTGACCTTTTGGTTATTTTACCATTGTTCGCTTTGGGATATCTACACTAAATCGCCTGACTGTTCTTCGAGGGGTATTGCTTCGTCAACAGTCTCGACTCTTATTGATTGGGCATAAATATGAAATGCATGGGGAGTCCCTAGTGTTGTCTCATAGGACGTTGGGCTTTACAGATAGTCGCAACTCCTCAAGACGCCCCTCTTATTGACGGGACGGTAGTTATTGCCCACGTGTTACCCAATTGCTATTAGTGCCATTATCCACTTGTGTAGCTATATGTCTCTTCATCTGTCAAGTCCCCAATATAAGTACATTATACATCCCCTGCCATTTTCATTCCAATTTCTTTCTTACTTCCTCTTTGTTTTTCTTCTTTCTTTTATCTGCTCTCTCTACCCTAACCGACCCCGCTCATGGGTGGATCATCATCACAACAGCCTCTCCGGATTAGTAACTCCATGCCTCGAAGGGCTTAGTTAGATCTAAAAAGAGTTCGCTTATTTGGAACCTCCGAGCGACGTGCTGCTCGTGACAGCTCCATTTACGAAGAAGGATTGTTAATTCACCTATCTCGTCCTGATCTTCAAGGTTGTTCAATTATCGAAGCCAGCGAGTGGCTACCCAGTCCTAAGGGCGCGGAGCCAGGTGAACTTCTTTTAGAGAAGATTCCCCATCGTGTTTTATAACGAGGTGACTATCTCTAAACGTTGTTTGATTTTCATTCTTTAGTCATCTCAAGTGGTCAACCTGGTTGAAGTATATTCGCTCCAACCCTTGTCATAGGAGGCAAATCAAGGAACTCAACATAGAGGAAGCTTTAGAGTTATCGAAGTTCAAATGCATCTACCGGGCTTCTTCTGACTTGAGTCTCTTAGTTTTTTGCTGGATTGCCGGAGTTCATGCTTTTCTCTTTGCTTGTACATGGTACGGGTAAAACCGGAAAACCAGACCAAACTAAATCGTTTAACCTAAAACTTAACCGAACCATTGATCCTATCTTGGAAGATGTGGTTGCATCGATGGAATTGTCGATACGTGGTACTCGTTATGCCTGCACATGGTACAGATAAAATCGAAAATCCAGACCAAAATGAATCGATTAACCTAAAACCTAACCGAACCATTAATCCAACGACAACTAATAGTTTCGTATTATTGAAAACCAAGAGAGATCACGGTTTGGTTTTGGTTTACCCTTACATCCGTACAGAAACCATCGGTTTAAACCGATTAATAACAACCATAAGATTTTAGTTTATTATAAACATAGATCTTAGCATATTATAATCCTAACATTACTTTCCCACTTTTTTTTACATCATCTTCTCATTCTAACAGAATAACATATG
>JAJJMC010000728.1:3737199-3792869 GCA_023531435.1 Papaver californicum | reverse complement strand
AATCCAGGATAAAACCTCTTGATACCAACCCAGTTAGCAAGACTCGTTGGCCCGTTGTGAACTTAACAGAAGAATAAGATAAAAATAAATCTAGTGCGCACAACAAAGCGAGAAGAGGGGAAAAGACGACAGGATAGTAGCTGCATCTGGGGTAAATGAAAATGAGATTTTTCTTTTTCTTTTATAGGAGAAGAAAACCGTTTTGGAATTCAAATGGTTAAAATAATTAATTCAAAATATTTAATTCAATATTTAATTCTGAAATTTAATTCAAAATTTTAATTCAAAATAATAAATTCAAATATTAAATTCAAATATTTAATTCCAAACATTTAATTCAAAATATTAAATTCAAATATTAATTTAAATGAATTTAATAAAATGACTCTTGATAGACACACGCTGGCACACGCTAGGCACACGCCATGCATGCGCTGGCTCACGCTGGCACACGCCGGTTCATGCAAAAAACACACGCAAGCTCCGCAAGTCAGCGACCCGCGTCCTTCGGTGCGAAGCACCGCACATGTGTGATTTTGCCCACTAGCCCATTCCCTTAGTCCATATCCAATGCACAAGTTCTTTCCCTTAGGTGCAACCTTTTTGGTAATATGGATAGACTTCATCCTTGGTTTATCCCATGTGGGACAAACCAAAGGATTCTCATTCACATAGAAGTGAAAAGTGGATTTGTTATTTCCACCCACAATATAGGCTAGTGACTCTTTGGTCCCATCAAGATAATTTTGGTAACAAAACAATTTTTTTTGTAAATAAGCAATAAATTCACTTTTAAATTCTAACATCAAATACTAATAATTTCAGCCACAAATCAAGTTAATCTGATGCAATGTGGCTTTCTATTGGACCCATTCACTGTTAAATGCTCCTTTATCCTTATTTATTGTGATCAAAGAATTTAAAGGAGTCCATTTCCTGGGTCAGGATCTCATGAAGACTATGTGTTATTTACCTTGCAACCAAATGTCAGCAATGTCAGACTATTTACTCCCCTTAGGCCAATACTAACTGACAAAAATTCCCTTTCCCCTTCAAAAATACGTAAATGTTTGAGACAGACAATAGCTGCTCAGCTAGTATAGGATTAGAGTTCTAAGGCTTTGCACATTACAGATCATTTGTCTGCATAATGAACAAATTGAGGATTGAATTCTGAACAGTGTTTTTGATATGGCTAAGAATGGAAGTGCATAATTCATTGCCGACAAAAGGACATTCTTCATAGCAGTGGTTGATAAGAGAATCAACAAACAAAAAAAGTCTACGAATGTTATTTAATATGGTTTTTAATGAATAAATCGGTTAAGCTCAATTATTGCGAAGTCATTCACTAACAAAACCAGTATTGAATGGATAATAAAGAGGGGGAGAGGGCCGATCCATGTGCACAATGGGGTCAAGTAGTAATACTCTAAAGTTATTTCAGTAGTGACAAATGAAAGGCAGATGAACCATGAATGCGGCATGAAAATGAGGAAGAAACCTTTCACAATCTAGTCTAGCTAAGCAGGAGCAGCAGAGAAGAATGAAACGAATTGCGTTACTGGAATGAAAGCTCTAAAGCATACCAAAGCCATCAATATTAGTCGTGAAGTAGATCAAAGTACTTGATTGAGTTGAAGTCTATGGACAAGGAGGCTTTTGTAGCAAATCTTGGACCACCTTGGAGAGAAAGACGTTGTATCGACTATCTGCTGGCATGTATTACTGAGGATGTATATCGTGTTACGTGGAACAAAGACGAGCCTTTGAACTATTAGGGCCGCGATAACGATGCGATTAAACGTGATTGGCCTGAGAAGTAGCCTGTCATCAATCAAAGCAGTAAACAGCTACAAGTTGAATATATGGAGTTATAATGCTTCAAAGTTGAGTTCTTAGCAGTACTAATTGAGTAGACATAACACTAAGGGGGCAAAAACTTGGCGCAAATATCATTTTCTATTGCAACTTACATATTCTCAACAGGTAACTGTCAGCCAGGAGTCCTTTCCGTGTAGTAGTTTAGGGCTTTCCCTAAATTCCATGGGTCGAGTCTAAAAAACCTGCAGAAAGTTAAGGACTTGCTATCCATTTTTTCAGCATGACATCAAATATTCTTCTTTCCATTGTTTTCATATTTTTTGGGGGGAAACTGAAAAACAAGTCAGAACACACAACACAGTGGGAACAACCATGAATGCCCATAGATAAAATTGTTTTACACTTTGTAATCCTTCGTCGATCGTTGCCTCTAGACCTCCACCTGCTCTCTTCTCAATTGAAGATGGCTTATGTGTTCCAAGCATTCTATCCCATATATCAAAGAATGGCTGCGACAAGTTGTATGCATAGAGCTGATGATGGACATCATGATACGCACTATCGTTTCTAAAGAGTATGTGAAAGATATTCCCGGGGAAGTAATGGACTACTGCTTAACAACTTAACAATTTAAGCAATATAAACAATTTAATACATACACGTATTGTTCTTGGTTCGTACATTATATGAACAATTGAACTACAATCAATGAACATAATATCAAAAACCAAATGAGTATCAGGGGAGAAACTGTAACTCCAAATGCGCAATTTCTTTCTTCGTAAGGATCCTTACTCCATGACAAAGTTTCCTTTCTATATTTACTTTCTTGAATACTACTTGCTTCCATTTCAGATGATTTAATATGAGAGATTATATGAGGAAAGACTAGCTTCCAAGAATTTTCACCAATCAAAAGATCTGAATGTCCAAAATTTTCTATAACCACTCTTGTATGCTTATAACCAGGTTGATGTAGTTTCATATACTGATTTCCGAGAAATGAAGTTTCCGGTGTAACTAGTAAACTTTTTCCACCAGAAATGTATGTTGTATGAAGCTTCATTCTCTCTGGATGTACCAGATATGAATTATCACCGCTAGAATTCACGATAAAGCCAGATAAACATATTTTGCGGAGGTGTGTGAATCCGGACATAGAAAGTTTCAGTAAACTTTGTTTGTTTACCCATTCATGCATTGTTGGACTTATGTTGCTGTGCCAAAATGCATTACCAAAAATACCTGAGATTACTTCACAATCGTCTAGTGTACATCTTTCACATCGTGGTATGATTCGGGCAATTCGTTTCAGGAGTTGATGGCGCAGACTGATTGACTTTGAAGTTTCAAAAGGCAGGATTGTGTTCTTGCCTAGTATTTTCATTGAGATCTGCAGGTTGAGAAAAAGATTAGTGTTAAAATCAAGTTGGAGATAGAGGGGGAAAACAAGTTGGAGAGAGTGAGGGAGTTACTGGGATAAGGGGAAGTTTCATCTTGACTAATGAGGACATAGTGAGCTTAAAAAACATCGATGAGTTCGTGCAACAAAGCGATGCAATATGGGATGCAGAGACATAACCTCCCATGAGAGCAATATGAATTGCTAAGCCTCCAGCACAATGAGCAACTACATGAACTTTCACTGAATTTCCATCAAGCTCAAGTATCTTCGAGACCGCTGCAAAATAAACAGCGAATAACGTTAGATTTTTGTCATCGCAATTAGTAAGACAATAAAATTCCATTTCGAAAAAATCTAGGACAAATATTTTACCAGCAGGAATGTCAAACTTCCCAATATCTTCAATTGTGAAATCATTTGACGGATGAAGTGGATGTAACCTTGTTTGAAGTAACCATGTTTCATATCCCTCTGCGAGTAAAGTTCTAACCAGATCTTTTGGTTCAGTTGGTAACCAGAAACTATCAGTAATGTACCCATTAACTAGTAGAACAGGATTTTTCTGCTTCCCTTGATTCTGCTCGCACTTCCATTGTCTACAGCTGATAGTACACCCATCAACTGGATAATTGACATAAAGTAACCAATGCAAAACTAGTTAACATTACAGGAAAGAATTTGATGTTCGCAAGAGTCGTTTACTATTTGACTTGCCTGTTTTTATCTCATAAAGATCACTGGGAGGATAAGGTTTCTGCTCTAATTCCAAAGAAGGTAATAAGCATATAGGATTCCCTCGAGGTGTCTGTAAGATATAAGTTCTCAAGAAGGATTGTAATAGTAAACATACAAATCTTCCTTTCTTGTTACCTTCCAGGCTTATCAAGCTTCTTATGAGGTTGGTGAAAGTGAGGCGTAGCTCACCTTTTAAATCTACCATCTCCGCATTTAAATTGTTTCGATTAATTTCTGTAAGTGTTACATGTAGTGTTGTAGTTTCTTTCCACCCATACAATGCTAGAAGATATGGATTCATTATCTTCTTCCCTTCAAGAACATATCTGCATGCATTAATCCAGCTTTTAGATAATCTAGAGAGTGAAAGGAAAATAAACGGTGTCCTTGGTTTTGTCGTACCTTGAGCCGGATGATGATGCGAGGATGAGATTGTAGTGCATGTATTGTGTGTAAGGAGTCTTGTTGTCAACTCCACACATATCAACTTCTCCATCGATAATATAAAGTTTATCCTTCTCCACAGCTTTGAATACAACATATCCACCAACCCTTCCTCTAAGAAGTAAATGAGGTTCTTCTAAAGCTGAATTTGCTTCAGATGATTCCTTGTTGTTTCTAGAACTCATTTTCATTGTTAGATAAGCCTTGCAGGGCATACCACCCAAATAACCAGTCATTGTCTCTTTTATGATGACTGTTGATTTCACCGCAGTTTCCAACTTCTTCCGCATCCTCAATTCTGGCTTCAGTATCTGATTTGCAATCTCAGTGCTGGGAAATTGAGGGTGAGTAGAATTCTTGTGCCTAAGAACATCCTGAACTAGGTTTCGGCTTATATGCTCGGCAGCTGTAGCAATAGTAAGACACGGATTAATGCCGATAGAACATGGAATCAATGATGCGTCACATATGTAGAGGCCTGGATGCACTGTTGAAGGACAACCAGGGCTAAAAACTTGACCGTTGGAGTTGCAAACGCCTCGGGAAGGATCTGTTGACGCATTGCAACCACCTAAGAGATGAACAGATGTGCTTCGATATCTAGACATGAAAAGAATTCCTCCTAATCTCATGGTAAGTTTTTGAAGAGCTTGGATCTTTCGATTGAGTAGCCGATCATGGGGTGGAAAAAAGTAAATATTATCTGTATTCTCTTCAAGTGTAATTCTCCCATCACTTTCGTCATGTCCCATCACATCAAGCACCATTGCTTGACTATCTTTTACACCCAACATGTGCTTCATTTTGTGTATCAACCCGTGTAGTAACCAGTAACCAATTGGCCATCCATAAGTTATTACTCCCTTGGATAGCAGCGATGGGAAAGATGCTGGAAGTACTGCACTCTAGAGAGAGAGAGAGAGAGAGAGAGAGAGAGAGAGAGAGAGAGAGAGGGATTCAGGTAGTCAAATCATAGAAATGCTTTCGGTTTTATTTTTGCAAGAATGAAAAATTCAAGAATTTTCAGTGATGGAACGAAGATTTATACCTGGATGGTGAACCCCAATGAAGAGGTGTATGATGAGGAAATTGATGGTCCCGGTCGATCTTGAAAAGGTATCTTCGAGAATTGCTCTTTATTGACTCCCTGACCATTCAGTGGAGCTGCACTACCAGCAAGCCACATTATTCCCATTACAGCTGAACCCGTAACCAAGACGATCCGAGACTGTTAGTCCTCTTCTTTCTGACTGAAAAAGAATCTTCGCTGTACCGAAGACTCCAGCTGAACAAAACACAATATTATTCTTTCACAATAACTCAAAATTTAAAAGAAATACTGCAATAATGTGTACCTGATGTAATTATGAAATCAGCAGTTACATAGTCGATGTCATTAATGTAAACTCGCCATCGACGCTTTTGTTTTCTGCTAATCCCGTTACTACTTTCTTCACAATTTTTTACTAAAAACTTAACTTCGCATTCGGTGTTGATTATACAGCCAGCCTGCACAAACAATGTCATAAGAGAAACAGTAAATGTAAACTAAAACCAGAGTGGTCCAACGATGAAGTACCTGAACTGCTAGAGCCAAATAGTTCTTGTCAGTTGAATTCTTAGCATTATAAGGACAGCCCGAAAGACAATTTCCACAAGCTAAACAGCTGCCCATCTTCGTTGAAGATTGTGATTCTTCAGCATTGAAGTTCATGCTTAGCTTGAACAAATTCGGGTAACATTCTTCAATTTCTTCTTCTACTATTTCTTTCATGACTTTAGCATTAGAAAATTCACCTGGAATACTTTGTGCTCTCAACATAGATGAAGCAGCTGCTTCACAGATATCCCAATCCCGTTCCCATTCCTTCGGCCATTTTGGGCTCCGTCTTACACGAACTGGAGTTGGGATCATCACTCCAGCATTTATAAGTGAACCCCCACCTAGACCACAGGCGACCGCTGATACCGAATCATCTTGTACGTGTAACTACATGTCAAACAGTTTGATTAAGAAAATAATCGTTTTTCAAATAATGGTGCATCCTTGTTACATCATAATCTACCACATATATCTTTAATCAAAGATGTTTTCTAAACAAAGCTAATAACAATTGAAGTAACAACAAAATCAAGGTATAGAAGCTAGAATTAAAGAAAAGGAAAACAAGAAGTGCAAGAGCTAGAGTGCACCTGAAACAGAGCATTTTTTGGCCCAACACTGACACCCAAATTCCTGTTTACCATTCTTAGTTCAGAAATGATCTTCAAAGTGTCAGTGGGAAAGTCCTGAGCTTCCCATTTTCGTCCTTTTTCCATTAAACAGACTTCAACTCCGGCCATGGTTAACCGATAAGCGGCAACAGCACCACCATACCCAGACCCAATGACAACAGCATCATAACCAACTTCATCTCCATCCCCACACATCGTTATTTCACCATTTCCACCCTCCATTTTTCATAACTGTGAAACTCGAAGAATTTGGTCTGATTCAAATATGGTATTAAGCATAGCACGTCGTATTAAAGCTTTGCATATTCAATGTTGTGCCTTATGACTTGGTTGAATGAGACTGCGTAGAAAAAAGAAAAGAAAGTCAAACACGCCTGATCCATGTTGAAAAAAATGCAGTGGAATGTTTCTCAAACTTGACTTAGCACGAATCAATTCTTAGCCTTAAAGAACAACAGGAAACCCTGTGTTCCTACACTTTAAGATCAAAAAAGAATTCAAAGCAAAGTCAAACTTAGAACTGTTTTACATCTGCACAATGGGGATTAAACTGGCTAAAAGAATGCACCCCAGGTAACCCTTGACTGAAAGGTTCCACTGTGAGGTTTCCACTGTAAATGACAGATTAACAGATTTGAAAGTCTTGTGTTTTATAAAACCTGTACTGAATTCAAATTACAATGTGAACTGAAGTTTCTAAGACTATTAACTTGAGATTTGTTTATCATTTTTTCCATTACAATTCGTAAGTACTTATATCACTGAAAATCATGTCTGTGCGGGAGAAAAAGCATCCAGCTTAGGTAGGAGACTATGCCAGCCATCAGCGATCTCGTTTGCAAGATATGCCTGGCCTTTAGCAAATTCATGGAAAGCAAGGCCCAAAGCTAATGTCTTCTGCTCTTGAAAACGAACAATCTCTTCGCTCATTAGCCGAACTATCATCTCAAATTTTCTTGTTGCTTCTTCACCCTCTGCCTTCAACTGAAACAGATAATCCACATTAACCACGTTGTTGGGATGGAATAGATATTACTGTGGAACACCCATGATAACATAAAACTCAGTCTAGAAACTTACTTCGTGATATTCAATCTCTGCTTCTCTCACCTTATCCGATCGAGTTAGCATCAGCTTGTCACTGCAAAGCACAACAATGAAAATTATCAAATAGGAATTCCAAAATTACTTTTAAAGAGTTAAGGTACTATTTCAAGAATTGGGGATTACTATTTCCCTTGGCAAAGATGGCATTTCTATACCAAAAAGAAGAGAAATAAAAGTTGAAGCAGAATTGGTAATCATACAGGTTTATTTCCTTCAGTTTTATTGCTTCAGCTAGTTCACATTGGTGCTTGAAAGCACTGGCTCTCTCTTCCATGGTGGCCTGTTTAGGAAGAAGCATAAGTATTATCTTTTAAAAGGAAACCCAGACAAAATGAATCAGCTAAAAGATTTCAATCTGCTCCAACCAATCAACTGACATATCTATTGTAAGATGCTCTGGTTTTAAGAAACTGAAAAAACAATTCACCTTGATAGATTGGACTGCTAGAACATATTCTTTTAAAGGTTCTTAAAAATTCATCAAGAGGCAGTGCTGCACTCTAGAGAGAGAGAGAGATTCAGGTAGTCAAATCATAGAAACGCTTTCGGTTTTATGAGTGCGAGAATGAAAAAGTTTTAGAATTGGCAAGGATGTATAGAAAGAAGACTTATACCTGGATGGTGAACCCCAACGAAGAGGTGTATGATGAGGAAACTGACGGTCCTGGTCAATCTTGAAAAGGTATCTTCGAGAATTGCTCTTTACTGACTCCCTGACCATTCAGTGGAGCTGTACTACCAGCTAGATAAGCCACATTTATTCCCATTACAGCTGAACCAGTAACCAAGACGATCCGAAATTGTTAGTCCTCTTCTTCTTGACTGAAAAAGAATCTTCGCCATGCTGAAGACTCCATCTGAACAAAACACAATCCTATTCTGTTGCTATATATCACAGTAACTCAAAATTTAAAAGAAATACTGCAATAATGTGTACCTGATATAATTATGAAATCAGCAGTTACATAGTCAATGTCATTAACGTAAACTCGCAGGTGTGGAGCCAGGATTTCAAGAGAAGGGGCGCAACTCAAGTGGGTCACGTGTAAGTAACTAAAGACCTTTTGTTCAAATGTGTGTGGTAAACGGTGGCATCCCTTGATCCGACATGAACCATAACTAGTGATTCCAATTTCACCCCATCAGAAAGAGTGTTTTTTGTCCTTCAACTACTAGAGAAAGACCAGGGGACCACAGCTAGCAGCATCAGCTAAAAAGGACCAAGGGTTTGTTTCTTGAGAGCTGAAAGAAGCAACACAGCACAGAGGCATTCGTGTCTGTCATCAAGTCACAAGCTTACAAATATTTTGGTGTAGTGACCTCTTGGAGAATATACATGGTTTCATTGATGCATACCTCTATGCTGCTTTGTAAGTACAATATTAGGACCAGAGCAAAGAAGTACATCATAGAATAAACTGACATTAAGGTAAGGAAAAAAAAGAAAAGGATAATAATGGCAATGACATTCAAAGGGCATGTGTTACTGCATTATTGATATGTATACTGGATACGTTACATGAGTAAGAAATGACTATGAATCAGTGGTGATTTTAAGATGGATTTTAAGAGAGCACGACCCACAAGGAAGTATAACAGTGGCCGGTATCGAATCAGGTCTGCGTATAAATATCTTACTCTCATCCCTGCCCAATGAATAGCCCATCTCTCCAAGTTCAATTGAATCAATGGAAAAATAATCGCCACACCTGCATTCGTAAAAGAGTTCCAAGACCTCACTAACTTCTTCTACCATCATCTCCTCTAAACTAACATCTTCAGCAGTTTCTGTATCTCGTCTTGAATCCCTCAATTCACGATCGTAAATTCCACGGGTTTTTGAGTCGCTCAAGATTTCCCAGGCTTTTTGCACCATTAGAAATGTTTCTAGTGATTCATGTTGATTATCTGAGGCCTCAGTTGTTGCTCGCATTTTATCAGGATGGGATTTAAGGGCAGCTCTCTTGTAGTTTGCGTGAATCTCTTCATAATCTGCATCCTCCTTCACTGATAGAATGTCATAGTGAGTTTTCAGGACAGATCTTTTCCCATCCAAAAGCATAGCTTTGAGTTAATCAACCACACCGCTTTTACTGCAAACTCAAACAAAAAAGAAAGAGGCGCAAAATGAGACCACAAAGATAGAAGAATATAGTGCAACTGATACTAGAAGTCTGTACCGACTTTCTGATGCTCAATTGAAAATTACTCGTAATTAATACCGTAGATACTGAAATTGCATATTTAGTCTAACCATATCCAACTATAGTAATAAAAAAAGCAAAGGAGTTAACTAGGCCATAAGATGTCAATCTTGTTACAGGGGAAGTGATAAAAACATAGAACTGATGTTGAGCATTCCCATAAAGAAAATCTAAATATCTTTCTACTGTCTCACAAACACAAGCAAGATGCATGTACAAGAATTCAAACATTAAAAGTTTGACAAAATGCAATAGCATTATCAGTAAACAAAGAATGAGTCTAATAATTACACAAAAATCTTACTTTTCTAGTCAAGTCTGATAATAAAACCTAATTATCAAATTGAAACAATAAAACTTGATCAAATACTAGTTAAGAAGAAATAATAAACACCCAACCCCTATATTTTCAATAGAAAACGAATTAAACTAGAACATAAACCCTAATTTTAGTTTTTAACACATTCATAATCAAGGGAGAAGAATCAAGAGTTCCTAATATATTAAGTATACTGAACTTCCTAGTAGAAAAACCCAATTCGATCTATTTATTAGCTAGATAAGTCCTCAAAAAATTTATATCAAAATTTCAAAATCAAATTTAGAGAATAAGATACCTTGTGATGTATATTATGAGACACTAACGATTGATCAGCAGTAACAACCAGGATTCAATACAATCCGAGCTCTAAATAATTCAAGCCTTCAAAGTTTTGGTGAAATAACTCAGTTTTATACCAATCAGGAGGAGAGCTCGTGGAAGTATGTCAGACTCGTTCCATTTCTCTTTTAAACTTCGAAGGGTAGGCGAAACTTTTTCCTCGTTTGGAATTAAATTTATAACACTAGTGGGCAAATGCGGCAGCCAAGGTTAGGCACTTGGGCTGCCTCCGCCCCTATCCTGAGCTTCCCATTTTCGTCCTTTTTTACTAGGGTGTGCGTATAAATCCAAACCCATCAACCCGACACAATTTATCTATAGTTGGCGGGTAGATATCCAACCCGTTCATAGACAGGTTGGACATAGATGCATTTTTAAAATTCACTAAATAATGAGTTGAATGTAGGTGTAAGTATAGAAATTCATTGGATATCCATACCCGTAATGTTTAAGGGTAAATAGGAAATTTATAAAATACAGGGAAATATATGTGTATTTTGCAGGTATTATATAACTGTTAATGTTTTCATTCTAGCCTAATTATACCGATGATTCAAATTGGCAAGTAAACAGTACTCAATATACTCTTAAATTTTACTTTTGATCGTTAAGATGACGTTATTATAATTTTAACATTGTTATATTGTAATATTTAATATATTAATTAAATTTCAGTAGTTTAATGTTTAAATTAATTTTTTGTTAACATGTTAACTATTTTTATTTTTCCTAATAAAAACATAAAATTCGTGGATTTATCCATATCCAATCCGTCCATCCATAGATACAAATCTAATATCCGCCATTTTAATGGGTTAAATTTGGATGACATCAAATCCACGGATTCCAATGTTGCTCACCCCTATTTTTTACCATTAAACAGACTTAAACCAGCCACAGATAACCAACAAGCGGCGACAGTACCACCATACCCTGACCCGATAACAACAGCATCATAACCAACTTCATCTCCATCCTCCATTATCTATCTATTATTACTGTCAAACTCAGAAGAATTTTGGTCTGCTTCAAATATGATAATTTAGGTATAGCTCTTCGGATTAAACAATAAAAGCTGCATATTCAATGTTGTATTGTTTGAATATATTTTGTTTACTTCAGAAAAATGAAAGTTACGTATATAGCGTTCATTCATAAGATTGAATTGGATGAGGTAAGATACCCAGTATTTTGGCTGTCAAGTCCACATAATAAACACTGTGATAGAGACATGCGCGCTCCATCAGATCTATCCCCAGGTACACAGTACATGGTAACTTCGAGAATTCAATGGAAGGGCTGGAAAATAGAAAAGAAAGTCAAACACAACAAATCCACACGAAAAAAAGTGTTTCTCAAACTAGACTAAGTTCAATGCAACTAAGTCCAACTTAGAACTGTGTACATAAGAACAGCATCTGTTTAATGGTATTATGATAAATTATGAAACTGACTAAAAGAATACACCCCAAATAACCCCGACTGAGTAAAATCATTTCCAGACTTTTGAAGAAAAAGCCTGAGATTTGAAAGGTTCCACTGTGAGGTTTCCACTGTAAATGACAGATTAACAGATTAGAAACTCTGAGTTTTATTAAACCTCTACTGAATTCAAATTACAATGTGAACTGAAGTTTCTAAGACTATCAACTCAACATTTGTTTATCATTTGTTTTCATTACAATTCGTAAGTGCTTATATCATTGAAAATCATGTCTGCACGGGAGAACAAGCTTCCAGCTTAGGTAGGAGACTACGCCAGCCATTAGCGATCTCATTTGCAAGATGCGCCTGGCCTTTAGCAAATTCATGGAAAGCAAGGCCCAAATCTAATGTCTTCTGCTCTTGAAAACGAACAATCTCTTCGCTCATTAGCCGCACTATCGTCTCAAATTTTCTTGTTGCTTCTTCACCCTCTACCTTCAACTGAAACAGATAATCCACATTAACCACGTTGTTGGGATGCAATAGGTGTCACTGTAGAACACCCATGATAACATAAAACTCAGTCTAGAAACTTACTTCGTGATATTCAATCTCTGCTTCTCCTACCTTGTCCGATCGAGTTAGCATCAGCTTGTCACTGCAGAGAACACCAATGAAAATTACCAAATTACTTTTAAAGAGTCAAGGTACTATTTCAAGAATTGGTGATACTATTTCCCTTTGCAAAGATGACATTTCTACAGCAAAAAGAAGAGAAATGAAAGTTAAAGCAGAATTGGTAATCATACAGGTTTATCTCCTTCAGTTTTATTGCTTCAGCCAGTTCACATTGGTGCTTGAAAGCATTGGCTCTCTCTCCCATGGTGGCCTGTTTAGGAAGAAGCATAAGTATTATCTTTTAGAAGGAAACCCAAGCAAAATGAAACAGCTAAAAGATTTCAATCTTCTCCGACCAATCAACTGACATCAATTGTTTAGATGATTTGGTTTTAAGAAACTGAAAGAACCAATTCACCTTGATAGATTGGACTGCTCGAACATATTCTTTTAAAGGTTCTTCAAAATTCATCAAGAGGTTGTATGCCTGCAGCAAAACAAAATCAGAAACTAAAAACTAGATGCACAAAATTACGTTAAGGACATCATGTTCGAGAGTGTGCCTACCTCTTTCTCCAACTTAACTGACAGTACTTCGGATTTCGTTCCAAGGTCTGTAAATGCCTTACCAAGTGGTTTTCCTTCACAAGCACCCAAAAGCTTGACCGCCTTGCCAAAGTCTGACAGTGTCTGCCCTAACTCTGAAACAAGAGATGACACAAATAATTCTTGTGAACACACAAAACTACCAGAACCATAAAATAGATTGCATGGGATCTGAAATAGGAAAAGAAAAGAGAACTCAGTATTTTTGGTGTGGATAGAACCTCTGTGCCTCTTTACTAGACGGTAAGCATGTTTTTGTGCTTCCGCTAAGTGATCTTCAAGCTCAAATATGTATCGCTTGAGTTTCTCATATTCAGGGTTTGACTCTTCCACTGGCTTTTCTTTTCCCATGATAACATCAGTGACTTTAGATTGCACATCCTGTATTACCAAAGTTTAAAACTCATCGGCTAAATGCAGAATCGAGAAAAGGACTTCAGTTCTTATTACTGTGGTTTCTATATAAGAAGTGCACCAAGAGATGTAACAAGCACAAGAGGTATTCTTATCAAGCAGAAAACAATTTTCCTGTAGGTAATTTATGTACTAAGAGCAGAAGAAATATCAGGAACCGAAGGAAAAAGAAAAGAAAAAGGATTCTGAACAGATCTGAGATAATTCAGCAATTCGTGTTTTCACACTTAGCAAAAACCTTAGAAAATCAGGGATATGAGGATGTAGCCCACCTATAAATACACTGGTCCAAGACATATGATTTCAGGCACACCTCTTTTAGTGGTGTTCATAGTCGGTTAATCTGTCGTTTAAGTTACCTTCTCACTGAAGGAAAATATATAAAAATATTTGTTTCACTCTGTTTTAATCTGATATCACAAATTACAGTGACAAGTTACCTTGAAAATTTGCATCAAGTCAGCCGGCTTCTTTTTGAAAATTCCAATCTCTTGAGACCTAGCTCTCTCCATTCTCTGTACAAAAATGGGAAACCAAATACAAGAAAACATCAAATAAGTATAAAAGTACATCGTAAAACAGTAAAGACAACCATAGAGCATCCTACGGACATCAAGCAAACAAGTCCTTTTAGTAACTTACACATACTGGATGATTATAATTTCAAGAAAGAAAAATCACCATGATTGTTAATGAGATATAATTTTTGGTAGAATTTTCAATCGTAAGCATAAGATACATAACCATTGTATTTTTTGTTCAATTTGCACCTTACTGACTTTTAAATTCTTTTCTAGCTCTTCGGGAATCGGCATAAGAAAGCTAATGACGAATAAACACGAGAGAAAAATTGAACAGTGACACATTTTCTTTCAATCATCTATTTATCTCTTTCATGGGAACATAAGTCCATTTTAAGGTCGACGAATAGTAACTAGTTCCTTCAATTCCAACAAGCGGACTCGTGATAAAAGGTTAAGTAGTTAAGGCTAATACTTCTGAACTAAGGAAGACAATTAGAAAACAACTTGCTCTAAATCAGCTTTCCAGTTTTAGCATATTACCTCTTCATCTGCCTGCAAGAATGTCCTCAAATCTTCACTTTGCTGAAGATCGGGATGTGAAGCTATACGATTTACAAATATATCTAGAGCTTGACGTCGCATCTCAATGAACTCCGCACTAAAACGAAACTTCTCTGAAAATGAAGAAAGAACAAATTTAATCAGTGACATTGAACAAAGGCATGCTCACTTTCAGACTGCAATCAGTATGTTGTCTAAACAAGAAAAAAAATGCTGGATGCCTAAGAGAAAAACTGAAACTAGGCGCGAACAAGAGGCCAGAGGAAGAAACCAAGAAGCTATCTCTGCAGTCTCGGGTGCGTCCAGCAAACTACATGGTTATCAAAACATCAGATTAACTAGAACAGTATATCAATATATTGGGAATAGAACCAAAAAACAAAAATTGAGTCTACATAGTCAACAACAATAGCCTCAGTACACCAGGAGGGGAATGGACGGGGATCCTTTCCAGACTTCAACATCATTATGCAAGCATATGATATGGATGCTGAAAAAAATTGTTTTATAACCAAGGAACGTAGCATTGTTTACTACTTGTGCCGGCTTAAATTTAACTATATAGGGGAACAGGAGCATTAAAGAAACTTCAAGCATGTTACCTACAGCACTCTTCTCAGGGACTGGAGGAATGAAAATTCCCTTGTATCTTTCAAAAAGTCTATCATGCAACCACACAAAATCACTATAACGCCGAATAACAATCTTCTCTGGCCCTTGATAATCGGGGAAATTAGTCTGCACAGAGTCAAAATGTATTCCAATATAATCAATCAATCAATCAGGGAAATTAGTGTGAACAGCGGAAATTTTGATGGGAACTGTTTTACAGATCCTTATTTGGAAGACGTAGAGAATGGTTTAACCTTTTAGATGTCCACAAGTTCTAATATTAACATGAATTTTAATATGGAAGCTATATGCATAGCCAACTGAGGAAGGGAGAATTCTACTCCTATGTTTAGGGGAATTCTTCCCACAAGGTTGTTTCAAACCTTTAGGAGGGACTCAACGAATTCTTTGACGGAAATGTATTAACAGTAATCAATACAACTGCAAACATAATTTCCATCATTCAGTGGCGGGAATGTTTAAAGAAGTTATCATGCTGTGCTCCTAGACTATCCAACTTCATTTTCAACTATTACTTATAGTGAATAATGTACTACATTTGATCTTGATCTGTAGCATCTACTAAAACATGTTCTTGCTCTCTTCCCATGCCTTATCTCGACAAACAAGAGCAACTATAGTTGAAAGACATATATAGTTCTAACATTTCCACTCCTAACCAACCAAGATCCCTGAAACAGTAAGGAATCAAGGGTTGTCAAATTCTTGGTAGGCAAGAATTCAATCAATTGACCCAATATTAATATAAACAGGCTCTGATGATTGTCCAACAATAAAATCAACTCAATATGAGGTTCAAACACAAAACCCTAATCTGAAATCCCAAATTCAAAAAAGAATAAGAAGATTAAGTAAGTACCTTAGTAATGACTCTGTAAGAGATGTAAGCTTGAACTCCATTTCCTAATTTAACAGGATCAGTCACAAAGACTGATAAAAATGGATGTGAAGATGGAGATCTAGGGCTTTGAACAGTCCCTGAATGACTTCTCTGCTGTAAATTCCAAGAAAATCAATCTCAAATCACAAAACAAAGTTGCATGTAATTGGAAGGAAATATTTAGATTTGATGAAATTTACCGTGGTATTCATGATTCTGATGAAGAATCGAAGGAAGAACAATTATGGCACCGATTTTTATTTTGATGGAGTGGAAATTAAGCGACTTCGTGTCTGTGAAGACGTGGAAAAACAAAGGAAACTCTCCAACTGATTAACACTGGAGAAGAAGACGAATAAACGCGAAAGGTTGGTGCTAAAGTATTTGGGTCTAGTTTGAGCTAAAATACGCTGTTGTGTTTTTTTGCACGCTCGAGGTGGTTCCGTTTTCCGATGTGCCAAATGGTCTAAATAAAAATTAATTAGAGCAACTTTTTCTAAGAGTAGGAACCATGGGTAGGGCTGCATATGACCGATTCAGTTCGGTTTCCTGCTAAACCAAAACCGAAACTGTTAATGTCGGTTTTAAAAAATCTTATCATAACCGAACTATTAACCATCGGTTTGGTTTCTAGTCTGTTGTAGTCAGTTTCGGTTTATTCCATGGGGTTTCGGTTAACCGACCGATATGTCAGTTTCCTGAAACTGACAGTTTAAATCTTTAAAAAAAAACAGATCACAGTTCAAAGATTTTTAAACCTACCTACAGACATTTATATTTCAGACACATTCAAAATTCATAAACATTCTGAAACACAACACAAACATTACATCTTCATTCAGCTTCACCAAAAACTTTAAAAAAAAAAAAAAAAATACTAATCATACTAGATAACAGGTTTTCCACTGGTGGTTCGGTTCGGTTTTGAGCACAAACCGAAACCGTTAATATCGGTTATTAATTTTTTTACCAAAACCCTTCCACTACTAGATGGTTCGGTTCGGTTTCATCCTAATCGGTTCGGTTCGGTCATATTTTAGCGGGAAACTGTTACCATGTACAGCCTTAACCATGGGTCTTGATAAGTCTCATTTGAAATGAATGATTTGGTCTTAATATGGATAGAGGGAAATTCCTTTGTGAAAATCTACTGTCATACCTATTTTTTTCAGCTTTTTTCTTCACAAACCCACGCTTGGAAAACTTAAGGCGTGCACTCATTATTTCAACAAAAAATTCTTAGGAACCCATATTTTTCTTTCCTAAATAACCTTCCATATTTAGAGTGAGAGTTTCCTTCTTCTTCTTCGTCTGAGAAAGAGTTTTTCGTCGAAATTCAGTATGCTTTTTCTTCGTCTGAGCGGGGGATTTTGCTATTTTATGAACATAATTTCTTTCTAGAGGTTTGTTCGTTTCTATTCTAATCTTTTTCTTGTTCGATTTTTTTTTCTACTTGATTCTACCTACATTCTCAGTGATTTTAGTTTTTATTTCTTTTTAATAATCTAGGGTTTTGGAAACATATTTTAAGAGGTTTTCTTATATAATTAAGGATCTCTGCTAGCTAGGAAGTGATTTTAGTTTCGATTTTATTCTTATTTTATTTTATTTTTCTAATTTGTTAGCTTTTTGGTTCAATCGATTTTTGGATCAGCTACAGTATCAGTTTCAGGTAAGATTCTTATCCATTATCAATGTAGTTTTTTTTTTCAACTTTGAGTTTGTTGATTTGATTTTCATTGAATTTTAGGTTTAATTCAATTTTAGATGTGATTAATGAATGAATGAATTCGTTTTAGGTTTAATTTTATTATGCAATTAGCTAGACTGATTTGAGTGAGATCATCATCGACCAAATTTTGCTATAAACACATCTGGAAGGTTTGTTTTTGATTTGGAAGGTTACCTTCTGAATTGTTTATAAGTTTGTTGCATAACATTTTTGATTTTCTGCATAATGTAGGTTGAAAATGTCATTTGTTAGTTCATTAGATGTACTTCATTATTTGGATGAATTTTTAATTCATCCTGTCTTTATCAACATCTGTCGAGTTTTTGAAGACATTGGTTTGCCAGAAGTGGACTCGGTTGTTTCCTCAACATATCAGTTTCTCTTTTAACGATGGAAACAAGCTTGTTCGGGTAAATTTTGATGTGTTACTTAGCTTTTTTGCATCTATTTGCCACTGAAAAGGTCATAAGAGCTTTGATTTGTTTTTTGAAGTTGGTAGTAAAGCTTCTACTAGTGGTAGTAGATCTTCTAGGTGTGTTACTGAACCTGAAGAAGTTGTTGTTCGTTTCCTTGAGGATGGTTTTGTGCCTGTTAGCAAAACGCTTGGATCTGATGGTTGAAAATCAATGCTTGGTGAAGTTGGCAAAAAAAAAAAAAAGGGTATAGCAGAAGTGCGGATTGTAGCGAAGAAATATAAGCTCAAGTTTGGGTATAATCTTCTTGTTACCAAGAATGAACCTAGTAGGTTCTATGCGAAGTGCAAAAAAGATTTTTTCCCTTGGCAGTTTAGGGTTGCTGCTATTGATGATGAAAACAGGATGCTCAAGGTTAAGAAATTTGTTAATCATGACTGTGGATTGGGATATAGAAGGCTCAAGGTTAAGAAATTTTTTTCCCTTGGCAGTTTAGTAGTCTTTTTGTTACTAGTTTGATCAAGGACGATATCAAAAGTGATCCAAGTTTCAAAGCTTCTAATTTGTTAAAAATGTTTAAAAGTCAATATGGTATCAATATGAAATATTATCAAGCTTATGGTGGCATAGAGAAAGTCTATGAGGATGTTTTTGGTGATGATGTCATGTCGTATTCGCATCTGGTGTGGTATGTAGATGTTATTTGAAGTACCAACGAGGGTAGTTTCATTGATTTCCAAGTTGAGCCAAGCACTAATAAGTTTGTCGTCTTTTTATTTCTTTCGAGGCGTGCATTCATGGTTATCGTTTCCTTCGTCCATTAGTTTATATGGATGGAACTTTTCTTACAGGGAGATCTAAAGGATGCCTCATAGCTGCCACTGGTATTAATGCTCAACAAGGTATGTGTTTGTTTTTTGTTTTTCTAAGTTGGATGCATAATTCGTTATGCAGTTTTTTTTATCTGCATAATACGTTATACATATTATTCTCACATGCATAATAAGTTTTGCAGCATTTTTTTTCCTCAGCATAATACGTTATGTGTCCTTTTGTGTTAGCTGCATACTCTATTATGCAGTTTTTTTGACCTGCATAATACGTTATGCAGATATTTCGTAGATGCATAATACTTTATGCATCAGTTACTTTATCAACATAATACGTTATGAAGCCATTGTTTTAGTTGCATACTCTATTATGCAGTGTTTTTATCAGTTTTTTTTTTTATTATTATTTTTCTGAAACATGTTTCCTTTTATTATTTGCAGAGTTCTTTCCCTTATCTATGACCTTAGTCCCTGGTGAAGATAATGACAGCTGGGAATGGTTCATGAACAATTTGAAGCGATTTATTGATGATAGGCCAATCATATTTTTATCTGATCGTGAGGAAGGAATAAAGGAAGTCATTCCAAATTTTTTTCCTGGCTCTTTCCACATATACTGCTATTATCATCTTAAGCAAAACTTGCCAATTAATTCTTCTAATGATAGGCATGGTGATGTTCTTGATGCTTTTCAAGCTGCTACATATGTTTTTAGTCCTGAAGGTTACGACACTGCTATCGCAACCATTAGGGGTCTTGGTTGTGGATGGCTTGCAAATAATATTGAAGTTATTCCTCGTGAGTGCTGGTCAAATGCCTATTTTCAGGGTTGTAGGTATGGGAGGACAACTTCAAGTCTTGCTGAATCTTTTAATAGTTGGATTAGGCATCACAAGAAGATGCCTGCTTGTGCTCTTCTTGATCAGGTACGGAAGAAGGTGATGGATTTGATGTCACTGAGGAGGAACGCTGGTTTCAGATTCAACACAATTCTCACACCAAAGAATGAATTTAAGATGAAGAGTCTTGTTGATGAGGGTGTAGCCTGGATGGTAATTGAATTTGTTGTTCATGTTTATGAAGTCGAGGGAGAGTATAGTTCTCACTGTGTTAACCTGGAGCGCAAGACATGTACCTGTCAGAGATGGCGCGTATATGGGTTCCCATGTGTTCATGCTTTTGCTTCAATAACAATGTCTAGATCTAATCCATATGATTTTGTTGATCCATGTTTCACTACTGCGTACTACAATAATTTCTACAGTCATGCAATTCATCATATTCTGAACTACAATAGGCCTGAAGTTTATGAAGGAGAGGACATCATCAATGCACTTGATGTTAAAAGGCCACCAAAGCGATCACCAACTAAAAGACATTTGACCAGTTATGAGAAACCGCCCAGAAGAGCTATGCGTTGTGGCAATTATGGTGAGACTGGTCATCACAACAAGAAAACTTTTACAAAGCCTACCAATTTTAATCCGTATAAGAAGCCGTCGAAGCCGCCAAATAAATCTGTCAAATCTGTCTAAGCAAATAGTTTCAGACTAAAACATCTTCTTTTACTTGTTCATTCTCGAACCTAGTTCACACTAAATTTTTAATATTTTTGTTGACAATGAGCACTTTTTTTTTCTTTGTGTTTTTGTATGGGATTTTTATGAACAAATACTTATTTATGTTTAATATGCTTTTCTACAGAAACGGTTCCGCAGCCTACAGGTGGATGCATAACATGGTATGCAGCTTTTTTTAAAGAGTATTTAACATTTTATGTGTTCTTTTATAGTATGCATAACACATTATGCACTCTTTTGATATCGGCCGCATAATGCGTTATTCGTTATTTTTATAGCTGCAGAACTAGGATGTATGAATCTGTGGTTGATTGTCGTTGACCATTTACGGGGGATGAGGGGGCAGCGCCCCCTCGTTGTTAATATTTTTTTATTACAAATACCTTTTTTTATTAGTAATATGTGGTTTTATGGTTCAGGGTTCAAGGTTCCAATGTTCACGGTTAAAGGATACTTCTTATTACAAGATGGTCTGTTATATGTCGCATAAGGTGTTATCCATGCTTTTCAGAGGCTGCATAACCTGTTATGCAAATTAATCATTTTATACATATACAATCATAAAAAAATAGGTAAACTAAAACAAGTTTTATAAACATCATTAATATTAATATAAGTCATTCAAACAAGGTTTTTCAAAATATTTTTAAATTGATATAAGTTTTTACCGACTATTTTCCAATACAGGCATCTATTTGATTGAAAAAATCTTCATTGGCCTCCATATCCCAGTTGTTTGTACCATCTGACAGCATTTTGATTACCGTTTTGACTCTCTTTTTGTTGGTCTTCTTTATTGCTTCTTCCGGTAGCAACGCCTGCATTTTTATCATACCTCCTAACTTCATCCTCCACTTCATGTAGTAGCAGACAAAGACCAGGCAGTCGGGATAATTACCTTGTTATGCTGAATATTTATACAAACAACTGGTTCAGTCTGTATCATCTCTTTTGGTAGCTTCAGGATTTCAAAATGCCGTTTAATGAGATATGGCATGCAAGCATTTGCCATCTGAACTGCTTGTTTCTTGCACGGACTCAATAAAAAAGGAAGACTGTTAGAGATATTCCACTCACCTTCTGAGAAGTCATATTCTAGCAGAGTCTAATGTGTACCTTTATGCTCTCTTTTTTTGTGATATAACTCATTGGTATGAAAAGTTTCTCCACTTCTTTACGGAGATTCAAGATGAATTTTTCAATATGTTTTTCAATTCCATCTTTATTCTTTTTTCTAACAAAGTACTGCAAAACAATTATTATGCATTCACATTTTCATTTTCTGCAACACAAGTAGCACATTGCATGATAAACAAAGTCGATGCATATATGCATATGTTTTAAACTTACCCAAACATCAGGCTTCATGAATGCTGCCTCTGCATATTTCTGGTCGTAACTCTCAACCATCAATTTTTCTTGTCGCTTCCGGAACAACCTATAATAGTAGAAGCGTATTACCTCACCTTCCAGGAAATCGTTGTCCATTAGTTACGTAATCGTCTCTCCAGAAATTATAATATCTCAACAGTGTGGGTCTTCCTCTTCTTCTCCCTTATAGACTTTCCAAGCAGAATTTCGACAAGAGAAACAAAGATAATTTTTCACAAGTTGTTAGCGTTTTCTTAAATATTTTTTTTCTTTTTCTAAGTATGATAAACTTACAAGTTTTTGGCGTTAGGTCTCCAATATGTTCCTCTCATATGGGTTAGATCTTTCTTGTAACTTTGAAAAAAAATCATTTCATCAAGATTCGGTAGAGGCTTAAACGGGTTTGTAGTAGAAGTGCCCTCATCCTCATCTTTAGAAGTGGTTTGAGCATCAACTTTCTTCTTTCCTTGGTCACAGTCTGCATCAAATTTGCCCTCATCCTCATCTTTAGAAGTGGTATGTGCATCAGTTTTCTTCTTTCCTTGGTCAAAATCTGCAAGCATTATATTCGCTTTCCTCTCATTTCTTACTGTCTTTTCTTTGATTCTTCTAACTCTACTACCCATTTCCACATGTTTCTTCTTTACATCTTCACGTTTTCCTGTTTCTATGACTTTTTCCTTCTGCACTTGCTTAATTTTGAATATGATTCTCTTTCTTTCTTCTTCCCTAGGCACACCTTTCTTTGGAGTTGATTTAGTTTCTTCTTCCTACCGATAAATAATAATCAAACATAACCACATTAACTCCACTTTCACATGTTAATGCAAAGAACAAATATTAAGAGTTCAAATTGTATATATATAAAACTAAATATAATGATTTAGAGTTCAAACAAGAAACATAAAAAATATGCATAACATATTATGCAGATGACCAAAATATGTATAATCTGTTATGCAATTCACAAAAAGTATGCATAATATGTTATGCAGTCCACAAAAGGCTGCATAACAAATTATGCAGTTATTTTATTTTATCTGCATCTTCATAGACGTCTTGTACCATGCTTGGTTGTTTTCCTTCATCTGCATCTTCATTTGTTGTTTTATCTTGGGATTTTTCTGTTTCAGCAGGTGGAGTTGGAGTGAAGGGGGGATTGTTTTACACGAACTTCATGATGTCTTCTATCATCTCTTTCTCAACAGGTTTCTCAACTTCTCTCTCAGCAACTAGATCTTTCTCAACAAAAGTTTATTCAGTTGTTGGCATCTCAACATCTTTCTCAATAACAAGTGGAGTTGGTGTAATATGCAGATTAAAAAAGTTGGTGGTATCTCTATCTCCAACTTTTCCATCTATCTCTTGTGTTTCAAGTTGACTTGCAGTTTGGTCTTCACTATCTCCAACCATTATAACATTAGTCTGTTGGGTAGGTGTTTTAACTGAAGACAACATAACAACAACTCCAACGCCAATCGAGAATTCTTTTTCACGCGCTTCAAGTACCTCATGTGTTGCTGGTATAATTGGAGTTGTTTTCTCTTTCTCAGGCAGGTTTGTTTCATTATCATCAGCGAGACTCACAAATTTTTCGAACTCCATGAACTTAAAAGGTGATGATTAGAGTCCTTGACTGAAAGTTTGGTCTTCACCCTCTCCAAGCCTTATCACTTCTGGAACAAACTTTTGTGTAGGGGTTTCAATTTAAGGTGTCACATCAACAAGTGTCTAATTCCTTGGCAAATTTTTACTAATTGGGACACTAGTATCACCTGATAATCCCACCTGCAACTCTATGCCTGATTTATGCAGCAACCTCTTCACAAAATCATACAATTCAGAGTTGAACTCTTCCCTAGTACTTATCTTGTCTTCCAGGCTCTTTTTCTTGTCTTTCAACATAGTTTCTATTATCTTCACCTTTTTATCTGCTGAACTATTTTCTTCTTTTTCCATAACCTGCAATACATCTTGAAGTGCTTTTTCATTCTCATCTTTGTTCTCTTCAAGTCGCATTGCAATGTCAGCGAATAACTGATGTTTTGATCTTGCTGCTCTAGGATTGCAAAGTTCTAACTCCATTTCAGTGTATTCATTTTTGAAGTTATCATGAAACGGCAATATAAATCATAACATTCATAAGTGGATGCATTTACTTTTTTTTTTGTAAGTGCATGCATAACAGGTTATGCAGACATAAGTTGATGCATAACTTGGTATTTTGAGACCTGTTCAGACTTAACCAAATTCATAACAGGTTATGCACACATTTTTTTGATGCATAACCTGTTATGCATCTATTTTTTTACCACTGCATAACAGGTTCTGCAGATAAAAACTGATGCATAACATGTTATGCAGATATAAATTATGATGTATAACAGGTTATGCAGATACAAACTTTGATGCATAACAGGTTAGTCAGCCATTTTTAAAAATAAGTTGATTCATAACAAAATACCTCTAATTCTGAAACAGTCTTTTTATGCAAGTTATTCTCCATTTTTCCCAAGCTCCACCTTGAAGCTCTTGGTGTAGCATTAGGAAAGTCTTTATTGTCCTCCCAGTCGGAGTGTTCATCTAACCAAAGCTGCAAAAAAAACATAAATTAATAAGATTTGTAAAATAATATTTGTTAACTAAGATTAAGCAACTATCTAATCTGACTTACCAACAAGTATACAATGCATCCACTGCAGTTTCTAATGTTACGTTTTTCTTTCATCACTGTGTTGATGCCTTCCATAAGTGATTCATGAATCAAATCAGGGAATGATATTGATTTCATCGTCTGAAGGTCCTTTACCAAACCCATGTATTTGACATCTAATGAATCCCCCATGGATTGGCAGAAAAATAGCACGACAAGCATGTAGAGGCATACAAGGGACACGACCACCTCTTCTTCACCTTTCTCACAAAGTTTTTTGAGTACCACAACTTCAATATCCTCTATTGAAAGGATTGTTACTAGTGCATCATCAACTTTACTCAGTGTATTTTTCTTGACTTTGCTGGTGAAGTTTTTTTTGACGATGTCTAGTTTCTGAATCTCTCTTATGTCCTTTCTTGAATTAGGAATCTCATGTCCTCTATTACCTTCAATTCTTGGCATCTGAAAGACTACTGCAACTTCACTAGCTATTGACTTTATTACTTTGTCCTTGGAAAACTTGAAACAATGTTTAGTGTCATCTTCATGGTCATAGGACTCAATGATTTAGACTATGAGTAGGTTGATCTTATTTTCCAAGTCAGTTGTGATTCCAGATAACCAGTTAATGAAATTCCAAAATGGGTCTCCTTTAACATATTTAACTACATTTCCCCAAAACCACCTTCTTCTTTTAACCTTTCCAAGAAGGTAACAACTCTTGTGAACACTGATCTATAAGAACCCGGTTGTTTTCCATCTTTAGGTTTAACTGCATAAAACATAAAAAAGGATGCATAATTGATGGATGCATAAAACATAAAAATGGGTGCATAACCTGTTATGCATGTTTTACGTAGGTTGCATAACATATTATGCATGAAAAACTAATTGTATAACATGTTATGCATCAATTTTAACTGGTGCATAACAGGTTATACATAGAAAAAAATTACATAACAAGTTAATTATAGCTGAGATGATGATGCAACACACCTTCATCATCATCCAATGTCTCACTTTGTTCATTCACAATCATTGGTTTTTTCTCTTTCTCTCTTTTCCTTTTTCGATTCTTTCTTTCCTTTTCATCTTGGTAGTCTGCAACAAATCAAAATTAACATTAAAAAATGAAATTAACATCAACATTGACTTCAACACTATCACAGGAAATAATCATACAAAGACACAATTAAACCTTACCATACATCCCTTTCTTCTTCTGGTACTTCTCAAGTATTCTTTGTTTCTTCTTTGTTGTCATTTTCTTCAGATGATTTATGGGTGCTTCTTCAATCATTTCATAATATATTTCAATTTCCTCATATCCATCCTTTTTATCATTCTCAGCTTCATCCTTTTGATCATGCTCAAATTCATCATTTTTAATATGCTGATATTCATCCTCTTCATCATTCTTTGGTTCATCTTATTCCTCCTCTGATTCATCTTCTCCATCACTTATTACCAGTAGTTCATTTATCTTCTTCCCAACAGATGGTTGATGTTTAGTTGAATAAGGCGATGTTTGACTCTTTAATCTATGTGACTGCCTCAATGGTGTTGTTGTTGGTTCAGAATCTTCAACACAATGAAACAAAGGTTGATTTTCAGGCTAACATTTAAAAAATTATAAGTGGTACATAAAAGGTTATGCATATAAAAGTAACTGCAGAATAAGTTACGCAGCCACATAAATACCATCAACATGTTAACGGGATGGGATAACCAACTACAAAATCTCATGCAAACAATATCACACATGAAACAAAATCATACCAGACTCTTTCTTTTTTTTCTTAGCAGTCTTAGCAGGGTCATTCTTTTTCTTTGCTCTGATCTCCTTTATATGTTGATCACCATCATTATTTTTCTTTGTCTTCATCATCTCCTTTATCAGTATATCACTATCATTGTCTTCATTTTCTTCTCCTGTGTCATTATCAGTAGGTACCAAGTAAAGTTAAAAATCAAATTGAAAACAAAAACCAAATTTGAATGAAAACGAAAAATTGAAGAAAGAAAATCTCACCAGGAACTTTCTTGAGTTTTCGTTACTTCAATTCCCTTTCTTTGTCTGCTAGGTCAAAAAATTGAAAAAAAAAAATTAAAAAAAAATTAATAAACAAAATCAAAACTAGGAAAGTTGCATGTAAGAATAGAAGCAATTAAACAGGGTTTCTTACTTGATTTACCTTTTTACTGACTCGTTTCTTCTTAGACGATAATTGTGATGATGATTCCTCCATTGTTTGATGCAGTGAGGAATTTGTTCGATTGAGAGAAGGGAATTTCTAGGGTTTATTAGAGAATGAAATTGGGAGAAATTTCTCTTTAATTTCGGTTGTGATTTTTGTTACTGAAAAAGTAAGAGAGGAGAGGAGAAGAATAGAGGAACTTCCTTCGTTTAAACTGTTGAATAATTGTTGGAGGTATAATTGTACTTTTCTGCAATTTTAATAATTTTAAAAAAAAATTGGGTCTGACAGAAACACGGAAACTTTTTGGGCCTAAGAATAAGAAGAAAAAAAAGGGGCCTGAGACTAAAATTCCTTTTCACCTAAAACTCAATCAGAGTCTCGTTCAGATGATAAAGAGGGTGAAAGTCTTCACTACACGCCTAACAATTTGTCGTGTGAAATAAATAGAGGAAAAACGGCAAACCATTTTTCGTATAAAATTGAAATTAAAGCATACGACAAACAGTTTTCCGTTTGAATGTTTTTTTCCTCAGCGGCTTTTGGTTTATCGTATACGTATTTATGATCTTTCCACGGCTAACAATTTGTTGTATTTTTATAACTTAAAAAAAAAATTAAAAAAATTATGCAACGGTTATAAGCAACTATATGCGAATCTCTTCCTACTCCAATTCACCCTAATTTATATTTTTCTCTACCCTTCATCCCAGTTTTCTCTCTTTTTACTGAATAATGTCTACTTCAAGAGTAAGACCGAGAAAACCTAGAAAGAAACAAGTGAGTTTACCACGGAAGAAGATATCGCATTTTGTAAAGCACATATCACAATTACGGGTGACGGTAGTGTAACCCAACTTGTTTGGGACTAAAGGCTTAGTTTAGGTTAGATACCGTAGCTATAGGTCAATAAAAAATAGATTTTGGAATATAATTGTTTCATTATTTATGGAGAAAACCAATGGAAATCCAAATGGTAGGAATAAAGACAATCTAGAAAGTCGTATGTGCACCATCAAAAAAGAAATTAAAGAATTCGCTTCAATTCATGGAAAACTAAATCGAGAATCGACAAGTGGTTGGGAACCCCAAGATTCGGTAAGGATTTTTGTTTATGTGTTTCGGTTATGTTTGTGTATTATGAATGTACACTAATGTTATATGTTTGTATTGTAGATGGTCCATGGTCGAATTGAGTATATGAAAATTCATAAGAAAGCATTCATCCTTGATGAGTGCTATGAGTTGTACTAGCATAAATCCGGTTATGATTGCAAGAAATATACAGATGCACCACCATACCCACTGCATGTAGTTGAAAATATGGACAACGATGATGAAACTCAAGATGTTGATACGGACGCCGATACTCCAACCAAAAAACAACAAGGACCCGGGAAGAAGAAACTCATAGCACAATATCTCGGCACTTCAATCGACGTCGACTCAATTGAAAGCAATGAAAAACTATTAGTGTATTTCAAAGAACAAGTTTGGGCTCTCTTGCAACAGCTCAAAGAAGAAATTGAGATACTTGAAAGGCGTCGAGAGGATAAGTTAAATGAACGAGAAGAAAGATTGATGATGGCCGATTGGTCTAAGTTATCTCCAGCCGGCCAGATTTGGCTCGAAGAAAAACAACGAGAAACACTTACGACGAATCAACAAAGTAAGAGCGGGGAGTGACGTATAGTTGTTTTGAAACTAAGATTTAATTTCGTTAGTTGCAGTTTACAGTTTCCATGTTTCCTAAATTGTAGTTTTCAATTTCGATGTTTCGTAATTGTAGTTCAATTATATTTCAATAAAAAGAAAATTTACAAAATTATTTTCATTCCCCATATTTATTTCATCAATGGGTTTACAGGTGCAAGCCACTTGAAAAAAGATCCCTCAAATCAGATGGGTGTGTTCCTTTATTCTCTTACTCCAATCCTTGTTCTCTATTATATTTGTATCTTCTTCCAAATCTACTCCAGATTATTCTACTGTAGTTTATAAAGGTTGTGCAAACCGAACATCGTCATATTCAATACGAGGAAGAGGAGTTTATTCTCAAACAGTTTGAGGTCTATTTACTTCCCAGATTCCACAATCTTCAAAAACCAAATTTTTTAACACTAGTATATGTGGTGGTTTAGTTTCTTTTACTAGTTTATTCTAATGTAAAGGAGATATAAGTAATGGAGACATTTATAGCTGTATGAGTAAACTTCGTAATGCAAAAGATTGTGATGTACTTGGTCCCTTCCCTTTTTACTTTACCTTAAATTAGGGGTGTCAACGGGTCCGGTTCCTCGCGGGTACCACTGGACCCGGAACCGGACACGATTAAAAAAGTCGGGTCCGGTTCCTAATTTGATGGACCCCGAACCGGACCCGATTAAACACTTAAATACCTGTCGGGTTCGGGTAGTTATTGGGTCTTAGAAAATCAATTATATCTTTTAAAAAGTTTATTTTATCTTCTCCATGTTGGATTGAATCTAGTAAATTATCATACGAAGTTATTGTTATAATTGTATAAATTTTCTCATTACAAATTAAATCTAAGAAAAAAAACACACGCAAAACTAGACAAAACCTTAAAGTTTTGAGTAAAATTAGCAAAGAAACAACATATATTGGGTACCCTCTACCCACGGGTATTACCCGTTAGGACCCGAAAGCTTATCGGTTCCTAATGGTTTTATCCGTCCGGTACTAATATTGTTAATGGGTCCAATCCTCGGGCCCAGACCCGATTCATCTGGTTACGGGTAATGAATACTCATTGACATCCCTACCTTCTATCGCACATTCACGGTGAACTCGAAGATATATTCTTTATATTTTTTTAGTATCTTTTCCCCTTTTTTCCCCTGTTTATTTCTTCAAAAGGTTTTGGATATGTTATACTCTTAGATCGGTTCATCTTTTATCGGAAAATTCTTCTATTAAGTTTAGTTGTCAGTTTTGATTGATACATATTAATTGTCAGTTTTGATTGATATAAGTTGTGAAAAGACGAGGGTATCAAGTACTCTACAAATCTTCTGAATATAATGGCATTCAAGCATACAAGTATAGGAATAATGCGTTTACAATTAAATAACTTTAATGCGCAAATAGTAAAAGCACACAAACACAACAGTTTTGTTAACGAGGAAAACTGTTTGGCAGAAAACCCTGAAACCTAGTCTAGTTTCGAATACTCTAGAATTAATTCATTTTACAAATTGACTACCGAAACTTCATATAGTTGAGACCAAGTAAACTACCTTAAGTTACTCAGTTCATTCAGTGTCCATGCACCTACAACCAATATGGCCAACGCACATGAATCCTAAGATAGAGTTAATAAGTGCATAATTTACATGTTTTGAGTATGATTTTTCTTACGCTTATTTGCTAGATTCCATGTGAATTACCTTGTATTATTATTACTTTCGTATATATTATGTCTTTTGTAGGTTACATCTCTAAAATAAGTGAAAATAGAGTGCTTTAAAAGAAGAATTGCCAAAGACCCAGTGGTACTCAGTCGAATCCAGGATTTCTATCCATCATCTTGAAGAGGAGGAAATTACGAAGCCAACGGCGAAAGAACAAAGTCATTCCGACTTTGTATGAGAAAGTTATGAGCATTTGAAGCGAAACAAAGTTGCAAAATTTCTGAACGCACAGAATTACTAAAGGCACCCTCGTTTCTACTAGGGGATGCCCAGAATCAAATAATGTTAAAGGCACCTGGCAGTTGGTTAAGGGGCACTTTCTTCTTCTTCGTTCACGCAAACAGTGAAAATAGGTTAGGTATAGTTTGGTCGTTTCTTGGTGATAATTATGATCATGATTGATTGATTTTAAGTTAGGAATAATGTTGTGATCATGATTAATGGGTTGCTGGGTTATTACCGATGGAGTTAGATTGTTCTGGTGATTACTGGTTGTTGAGAAGGTTGAGCTGATCGATACCTTCTGTTGGCAATGGCAGCGGTGTTCTTTGGCAGTAATGGTGCTGGAGCTCGAGATGGAGGTGCTGCTGTTACTCGGTGGTAATGAAATCGTTAGTGGCAGAGAAGGTGAACTGGTGGTGATTGATCTTTAGAGGAGAAACTAGATAGTTTTGACAGTCATGGAGTTTGTTGCCAGTGACGAGATTCATCTCGATGGTGGTTGTTGCCATTAATGGAAGCTTGGATCATTAATGGTAGTAATGGTAGTGGTGCAGTTGAAGTAGTTTTCTCACCCTAATATGATCATGAGTTGGTTGATGAAGGTGGGAAACATGGGTACGATTCTGATTATCTTCTTGGGTTAAGTTTTGAGTTGAAATCACCTAAACAGGCAGAGGAGTGACTCTTGGGTTCGAAGATGGCTATGTTGGTTGATGGCAGTGATTATGGTTATTAATGATGGAGGGGTGGACTGATGGTAAGGCTGTTGACGTGAATTGGCAGAGATGATGAGATCACGTTGTTGGGTTTGATGGCTCGATGGTGTTAGAGAGGTTCAGTTGAGAAGGATAGAAGGCAGTGAGAAGATGGTTTTTAGCAGAGAGAAAGATTGAAATCAAATCGAGTTTGAATAGGAACAGAGTTTGGTAGAGAATAGGGAACTTTGCTACGAGAATATAGGAGAGAGTTAAAAACTCAGAATAAATTTATTTGCTCCATGGGTAAGCCATCGATTAAACCTGGAAACAAAAAAAATTCAGAAAGATTTTTTTCCCAAATCACTAAGGAGAAAATGGAGTTTGACAACGGATTTTGGCTGGGCTTTCATTTATTACATGAGACCACTTGGCTGTGTAAGCAAAGTTTTTCATAATTTTTTTTTTTTTTTTTTTTCGCTATAAACCAATTTCGACCGGGATTCAAGTATGGGTAGTTCTATTTTTGGGATAACTATATAAGAGATAGTTCACATCTTTTATCATATATTTTTCGAAGAAGAGAAGAGCAAGGAGCTTGGGAGTTGGAGATCTTATATAACCTAGGTTTTTTTTTACTTTTCTATCTTATTATTTTCATTGGATTTTAAGAAACCCATTATAAAATAACTTTCTTATATTGGTTATGGATGTAATCTATGTCATGAACATGTTATTCAATTAAGGTACTAATTTTATTATTCACTCTCTTGCATATCGTTCAAGTTTTACTATGCATAATAATTATTTGATTGTGTTCAAATAATATGATTAGTTATTTCACATGTTTAAGTTGCAAATTGAACATCTTAATAATTTCTCTATAGATAATTAAGAGTCTTAGGTAATTTTATCAAAACCCTAATAACTAGTAGTAATTTGTGATCACTAACGGTGCGAATCGTGAAGGAAGTCACAAGTAAAACTTGACCTAGGTTGAATATATCACGATTGTGTTGTATTGCCTATGAGTAACCCGTCTCACAGAATTTAAAGATTTCTTCAAGTTGAATCTCTTAGCGATAAGCATTAGGTTACTTGGTAGAAAAGAATTCATATATTAGCGATTGCAATATTTGTTGATTTGTGGAGACGTAACGAAGTGTTGACACCGATTGGGGATACTTTAGAGTTATTGGTATCATGAAAGAGTGAATGACAATATTGATGTTTGATTGTGTAGCATGTGTAATGATGGACGACGAATTTCTAAACCAGTTCTCTCTTATAATATTTTCTTAAACACTTTCAGCTTAATTTTTAGTTTAAATTATTTTGAACAACAAAATCCCCCTTGTTTACAATAGTTTTCAATTACAATTAACAACCCATATCTCCCTGTGAATCGAATTCGTTCTTATTGCTATACTCTTATTTATAATTTTTAGTGAAAAGAGCTTAAAATAATTTTGCTTGGCTGACAACCGACCAAGAGTCCACTATCTTGAGTCGCTTAGACACTATGAAGACTGCTGCACTCGACTTATTTGGATTGTAATCTGAAACAGTGAAGGACTAACATGTTTCAGTAACCAACTTACTTATTAATCACCCTGTTTGTGGGGAAAAACGAATTGAAGGCTAATTTGGGAAAAGTAAGGTGAACATGTGATAATTCGTCAATCCTTAAACATTTGTACCTTTGAAGTACTTTTTTTAGATTCGAAAGATCAATCTGTACAATCCTGGCCTAAACCAAACAATAGCCGTTCTAGTCTTGCTTCAGTCACAAAATGAGAAGGATATGGGTTGGTCTTAGGGAGGGAAGCGAGAGAAGAATGAGGTCAGAGTATCAAACTCTATAAGATGTAGTTTGTGTGAATAGATATGAACAAGTTCTTCTGTGTGAGAAGATTGAATGATCAAGGTTGATCGATTTGAATTGTTCTGTTTCAAAGTAAACTTGTTATCGTGTGAGAACTTGAAAACTTATCCTTTGTTTAATATATTGAACATCTATTTATATCATAGCTATTGTAACCACTCGACCTCTTTTCTGGAAGAAACTGTCGATGGTTGGGTAGTGGTGAAAGTGGAAAAGGTTTTGACAACTGATCTCCACTTCAATTACGGTTGAATAATTGGTTACTCAACTCACCACTTCTCTTTAGTCACATTTGTTGACAAAGAGGAGACCACATGTCGTAGAAAGCCAGACCAAAACCCTAATGAATATCCCCTCATTTATCACATTTGATGTCTCGTGTAATATTTTAGTATTAAACACTACTGATGTTGAGTTGAGTAAGACCTGCTCAATAGGTCTCTTGTCTGAAGACTTATCTTACTTGACTAGCTGATGAGTCTAACAGACTATAATAAAAATAGATACGCCTTGCTTGACTAGCTTATGAGTCTAGCAGACTAGAAATATGTGTTTATTTGTGAATATGGAATAATGAGTCCATCTTGGTCAATTTTGCATTGACATGTTTATTTTGTAAAAATAAGTGTATGTTGCTGAGCATAAAAAATTGTATGTGAAGCCTTATACGAATTATATATGTGAGAGGCTTAATGTAGCTTAGGGTTTTTTCAAAACCCTAATTTGCCAAGTTAAGGCGTGAAAGGAAGAAGAGGAGACCAAACTTTGGTCTTCACGTGAAAGGTACAGGAAAAGACCAAGTTTGGTCTTCACATGAAGGGAGGAGGAGCGTCCAGGTATTCACGTGAAAGAGAGAGGGGGAACGTCAAGCTTTTGGGTCCTCAAGCAAGAGTCTCACGTTTTCTTATCAAAAGCAAGATACTCATATTTTACTCCTCACACTCAGCCTCACATGTTGATGGTAAAAGAGTAAAATTGTCAATTTTTTTGACAAGAAGTAAGTCGTGTAAACTTGGCTTCTGAATAGAAGCACACGAGTTTTGACTTAGGAGTAGTCATTTAGGCTTAGCTGCTTGGCTAAGGCGTGTATGTTGGTAAAAAGAGAGGTAGAGACGTATTTTTCTTCAAAATTAGGGTTTTAAAAAGCTTGTCCAAAAGGAAAGAAGCTCATATTTACTCTTCTCCTCAGCCTCACATGTTGAGGGCAAAATAGTAAGAACACTAAGTATTTGAAGAGGGGCATGATGTTCATGCTAGAAGCAAAGTCGAGCAAGTCTTGTTCCAGGAAGCAAGACGTTCAAGAGAGGAGCAAGACGTGTTTTCTTGGTAAATTAGGGTTAGCCCTTCCAATTCCGAATTTAGGGTTTGGAGTCTTTCGAAACGCTTTTGCAACATTTATAAGTGTTGCAAGGCTGTTTTCAAACCCTAATTAAGATTAAAAGATACTTTTTGTCACACTTTTTACAACGTTTGCAAGTCTTGCGTATTTGTTTTTCAAACCCTAATTAGGGTCTGAACGTTTTTACACGCTTTTTGCAACATTATAATTGTTGCGAATTTTGTTTTCAAGCCCTAATTAGGGTTAAAAATACTTTGTCACACTTTTTGACACATCTATTAGTGTTGTTGCTCAAGTGTTTCAAAGACCCTTTAAATCGAATCTTTCCTCACACACATTAGTTGTCTCTTTAAGCAAAGGATTAATGTGATTGAGGTGAATAAAAACTATGAAATTGTGTCTGTCACAATTTTGACATTTAATTTAAGCACAATTGTGGCAATTTAATTAAATAAAAATATATATTTTTTAATAGGTTAATATTTGTCAATTTGAACTTGAATATTAACACAGGTAATTTTGGGGATTCAACTGTGGAATATAACACTTGAAAATAATATTGAAATTGCTTTATACTAGAGGGCAATCCATCTAGGAGCCTAAGAGATTTTATGTAAAAATCATAAAACATCTGGGAATGTTATTGTGTATGCCAGTGTTATTCTAATGACTTTGTATAACAATGAACATTGATTAAATTCATCAATTTGATCATATATGTTGGCCAGACATATAGAGAGAGGACATGATAAGCGTCTGAGAGAGAGTAGAGATGAGCGCCTACCCGGGAATTCTTTTACAAAATTTTATAAGTTTAGTATTTCTCATACCAGAGTTAAGAGGTGATTTACTATTTTATCCTTGTCAAAAACCCACCATCTACATACCCGGAATCAATCTTTAGATCAGTGATAAAGTAGATTCAAATGATCTTCCATTTAATCAGTGAGCTCCTTTAGTCAGAATATCAAACCAAAACAATGATTATCGAGATAACCAATCTTGATGAACAAGATCTATCTAAGCAACTTAATTTAAATAGACAGTTCGATCGATCTTCTACAAGTCTGATTTTTATCAAGATAAACTGCTTGTGAAATCCCTGAGAATCAACTTCGCATATAATCAGACACAAATATCATAACCAAAAAGAAAAGTCTCAAATCTTGAATTTTTCAATGTTCAAAAGTAACCGTTGCAAAATAACTTGTTTCCATTATTGATCAATCGCACATAACAGAGTCTGTTAACATTGACCGATCAACAGTTATATCCTACAAATCCATAATCACTTAGATTTGTACTAGTCAAATCTTCAAACAAACTTGTGTGGCCTTATATCTTAAGAAAATGACCTTAGAATAAACAAGTTTGGTCAATCGAAAATGACTAAACCGTTAGTTTAAACATAAGTAATCAACGAAAATTAAATAACAATCTAATCTTCCACCAACAATAAAACTAGAGGCTTCTTGATCCCAACTAAGACTTTAAAAAAAGTCAACGCAAGATGTTTCACCTAATTAAACTACTCTTATCTCTTTAACAATTTTGTTTTTCCAAACTCTACAGAAGATGTGTTATCAGATGAGTTTGTAAGAATTCAAGACTGACTATTTACAGTGTTATGACCAAAACTTGTTTGGAAATACCTATTTACCAAGTTTGAAAATTCCCAAGATGTGCAATAATAATATATTTCTGAAATTAACAAATACCAAGTAATATCCAACTCATAATCGATTTCTTTATAGTATGACAACAAAGATTAGCTAGCACATAACATGTATTATAATAATATAACTTACTAGGGATATGCAAACCTCTGGGAATGGAAATCATATAATTCGATACCAAATATGATACAGAAAAATTGATATCTTAGTATCTTTCTCCGAGTATCAAAGGTATATACTTGAGCATTAAGAAATTAAAGTTTAGCACATGTTCAAATCATTATGTTGACATTTGAATGAACTTTCCAATTTAACTCATATACATCTCGATATTTGCACAAAAACGTGAAGATTAACAAACCAATCGAAAATATAAAATAAAGTTAGATTCAATCAGGATCGGTCATAGAATCGGTACTATTTCAGAGATTGATCATGGGATCAGTCCTGAATCCCTTTTTCGACTTTGAAACAATGTTCACAAGTCTACTTCCTTAAACTATTTTTCTGAAATTGCTTTCAAACATATTTATTAACGTTTGGATTCACCCAGAAGTTCAACACACTAAATAATAACAAGTTACCAACTAGTGCAATGTCATAAATACGAGGTCCATAGATAAACTATATTTTGTAAACTCATATACTTTAAGTTGTCAAAACAACTATTGTATAGCTTTCTTTTTGATACTTTGATCACTCTATAATGAAGAAGTCACCAATACTAACTTATTATAAAAAACGTAGTTGCGTATGTTATGTTTTTAATGAATAAAGACATGTATGAACAATAAATAACAATTGAATAAGTCAAGTCTATTGTTATTAACATCAAGATGAAGGATGATGTCTTCGTTTTATCTTCTATACGCATTCGGGTCTTCATTGGTAACTAGAGCAAGTCTCAACATTTTTATGTTCCTAGTCTAACCTAACGAAGTTGACTTTAGTAATCTAATCAAGTGACTCGAGTTTTGGAACTAAACTTGACATATCAATGCTTGGTAGGTTCAGCTGAGCAGTTGCCTAATAATCTCCCTCTTTGTTTATTTTAGTGACAAAACTCTTTACATATTGAGAATACAAGAATTAATAGAAAAATTACATAACAAAACAATTTCATAATTTTATCTGCATACGCTTGGTCCAAGTTTCAACATCATAATTTGTCCTGCAAATATTTAAAATAAATATTGTTTTTGAAGCATTCAAATAACAATAACTTTACCCCCTCCACCCCACCCCCACCCCCAAAGGTGAGATAGAAATATATTTAATCCGAACATAATTGTTATTCAATTTGTAGTATGTAGACACTATACAATATGATATGTTTGTCCCTCTTAAGCAATGTTTTATCTCTTTTTTGTTAGATATATATTTTTTTCAACACATATGTTATTTCTCAAGTGATTGGAATCACTTTATACTCCATATATTTCTCCCCCTTTTTAACATAAAAATGACAAAGGTGTGAAACACAATACAACAAGTATTTCGAAAGAACTTCACAAGTTCACAAGAATTCGATTCAACCTACAAGATTTTAAGCCAATTAGAATTCTAATATGCCATCTTCGATAAGCCTAGTAAGATCAGAATTAACTTAGCTACTTATCAGAAAAGTGATTAACCATGGTAAAGTTTTCCTAGTTTTGGCAAGACTAACTGAAATCAAAATCGATTTATTATTTATCAGGAAAAAATTTATCAGAAATAATTTTTTCCTTAATTTCCATAACCATACTCCCCACAAAGATATATCATTAAACACGAGTTCGATAGTAGAGCTCTCCTCATGTATATGTTATTCTTTGTTGCAACAAGAGAACAACAACAAAAAAACCTTTACCAGAGAAAGGTTAAAACATGATCTTAGTCATCACATGCCACAAGATAGACTAAAATCGATAAAAAAACTCACTAAGTAGCTGCTAAAGAACTTTGACAACACCAACAGATGTTCTAAGATTTTCAAAGGTTAGTATATCCAATGGTTTGGTGAGAATATCGGCCAGTTGTCGTTCGAAATGGACATATTTAAGTTTTATAAACTCATCCTCGTATAGTTCTTGAATGAAATGATATCGAATATATCAATGTATTTAGTTTGAGATTCGATAGGATTCTCTGTTAATCAAATAAAACTAGAATTATCACATAGAATACTCATTGTTTAAATATTGATTCCATAGTCAACGAGCATATGTTTCATCCATAGTAGTATACTGCAACATGTTCCTGCAATAATGTACTCTGCTTCACATGTAAAGAGTGATTAAGATTTTTGTTTCTTACTATGCCATGCCATAAGATTTTGACCTATATAAAAACATCCTCCTGACGTGCTTTTGCAATCTTCCACACATTCATCCCAATAAGCATCTAAATAATAATTCAGATTGCTATTTGTGTCCATAAAATATGACAAACTGTAGTCAATAGTTCCAATTACATATCGTATGATCCGTTTTACAACTCTAAGATGTAACTCTTTTGGATCAACTCTAAATCTTGCACAACACCCTACACTGAAAACGATACCTGGTCTTATTGCAATGAGATACAAAAGACTTCCAATCATAGATTTATATTGTTTTTGATCGACAGATCCTTCATTGGAATCAGATTGAAGCTTTCCAGTGGTTGGCATAGGGGTGGCCAAGGAGTTGCATCTTTTAACCACAGACTTATCTACAAGATTTCTAGCATAGTTTTATTGTGATATGAAAATACAATCTTTTCGTTGTTGTATCTGTAGACCTACAAAATATGACAATTCTCCAACCTATTAAAGTATGGGCATCAATATAAATTCATGTTGGCAGTGTTTTAATATCTCATGGTATATTAACTTGGTCAATAAGAAAATGACCAACATTATGGACCCTAACGGAATCACTAACGTTAGGGGTATTTTATAAAACTTTTAAAAAACGGGATACATTATCACATTGGTTCTTAAAACGGGTGCATTTTTACAACATTGTTAGTCTCTTGATTATTAAAGACCGGTCTATAAAAACTTCGAACCGCGAGTTCAGTTGTAACTAGCAGTGGATAAAGGATTATCATTTGCCACTCTGCACCTATATAACATTATAACCACCAAGGAAGATATGGAATTATTTTATTGGTAGTTATAATTGCACAAGGTATAAAATTATATCATTGATGGTTATAATTGCAAAATGTACAAAATCATTTAATTGGTAGTTATAATGTCAGGTGGGTGCAGAGTGGCACCGTTTTCGCTCAACTCGAAGCTTGAAAGTTTAGAAAAGGGAGAAAGATTTGGCCACTTTTACTTTTTGATATTACATAGGAATTTAGAGGGAGAGCATAGAAAAACAATGGCTACACAACCTCTAAAACAGAGTAAGTTTTGAAAAATGAAGTTAAGACCTTATTCTTCTTGTGAGATTTAACTAGGAAAGGGTTCAGGACTGCTCTATCTAGGGATAGTTACATGGATATCCCTAGTTACACATTAAGAGGTGGAATCTCAGAATCTTTATTATCAAATTTTATACTCGTAATATATATGCCAAGCATTTTACATACTTTACATGTGCTAAGGTTGTATATATATACATATAAAGAATAATATCGATTTTTTGGAAATGTAAAAAGAAAAAAGTTTTGTAGGTTCGATTTGATTTTTATTAATAGATTTTCATATCGATCGAATCTTGGTGGAATCTCGCCGAGTTTCTCGGTCAACTCTTATCTCGATGAAATCAAAAGACTCATCTTGTCCAAGGATTGAAACCAAAAATCTCGCATGTCTCGGTCGAAATTGACTATATTGATTATATGTAAATCGTTTGTAACCCCAAATGGGAATCTATCGCCTTTTCATATTTTTCTTAATACTTTCCAGTCTTTTTTCACAAAAAATAAAATAAAAATAAAAATCACCAGATTTGTGCTCGTGCTACGCATCGGGCATATTTAACTTCGCATAACAGTTACCTTATGATCAAGTTCGATGAGAATTTTTGATTTGGTGTGATGGGGCTTCGCCCCGTCACGTCGTGACGGCTGGTTGAAAAGTTCATCAACCATTAATAGCGGTTTCACTTTGGCATTTCATCAAACACTTTGAGTGTGACTTCTTTTGTGAGTGTGACTTTTTTTGTGAGTGCATGTGCAATTGGTGATTTAAATCATCAATACCTCCTTCCTTGCAATGATATATAGTATGCTAACAGCAAATGATCAGACTCGATCATGGCGTGGTCCATGGAAATACCCAACTTGATTGTCCAAGGACAAGACTGAGCGGAAGTCATGATCTTTATCTAATATAGTTATCGAACGACTGAAGGCATATGGTTGCCTTAAGGAAGTTTCCTAGAATTTTTATTACCTTAAGAGAGCATATTGCTTGCAAGAACGGGTTGCAAAGTTGGAAATATAGTAATATTCCTGATAAGTACATCGATACGATTTCATGATGTCACCTTCCATGGCTCCTAGCAGCGGGGAAGAACAACAACAACTTTTATTCTTCAATGATAAGATTTTCACAAAAGATGGTGAAATCATGATGCTTCTGTTCGTTTTGCACTTTTCTTATGTCTTTTTTTTCCTTTTTTTCCCTCATTTTTTTTAGTTTTTATGGATATGGTGGGTAGTCCATCAATCACATAAATACCGGTTCGTCGATTTGTGATGTTGTCCACCCCCTGTAGGTAACGTTGACCCGGTACAATTAAGTATTGGGTGTAAACAAAGTGTAATAATTTTAAAACAAAATAACCAATAGGAGAGTGGGTTTTTTTAATCCCTAAATATTTGTACTAATCAAATTATACCAAATGTCCTTACTAAACTCTTTACAAAAATCTTATTTCAGATAATAAAAAATGAAAATTTCCTCATCATTCAACGTAAAAGTTTTATTTATGTATACCTTTAAATTTTTAAATTCTCCAAGAAAACACGAGAAATGGATGACTAGTCACGATGGCTACTCAAACAAGAGTAGAAATTTTTGTCTTGATAAGATCACGTGTTACAGTTTTTAAAATTATCAAGATGAAATTTCAGTCACTAAACCAGTTACGTTTCCTACTAATACAAAGGTAATCTAATCAAGAAGAAATTTCAGTCATTTTCAATCCAAAACAAATAGTCCAATTGCGCGTAATACTAGGATATACCACACTTTTTCCCATAAGGAGCAAGATCCAAGGAGTGTTAAGGCATATCCATTTCATTTATTTATTATTCAAATTTGGTAGTGAGATTTTGGCAATATAACTGGGTGCAATCTGCACACTAAACCAAGTCCGCTGGCTAGGTGCACCGGAAAATCCACCATGGCTTAAGGATACAAACATAAAACCAACTCAGTGAACCACTCGGAAAGCTATAGAGAATCAGAGATATCCAATAGAACCAATATAGTTAATATCGGATATCGGATATCGGCTTATCTCGATCGAAAGCAAAACACTGGTATAATATTATATCGGGATAATTATTGTTGAAATATCGATAAAATTTCGGTTCCAAATTTTATACTTATAATTATTATATCAAATATTTTCACACATTATAACAGTTAAGTTATGTATAGATATAATTAAATACCACAAATTTAAAATACCGCACACTTCACATTTTTATCTATTCACTAGAAATTCAAGTGGTACAAAATATAGGCATGTACAAAAAGTTATTGTCATAGGGAAACTTTAATACCACCCGTTGGATTTATTAGACCTAGTTTACTTCGCCTTTGAAGGCTTAAAATCGTAAATCGTACAATATTACATTGTTCGTATCTCTCTTCCCCTTTCTTCCCCACTCTCTCAAGTCTCAACTGCTTTCACCTCCACCATCACCGTTGTTCTTCCACCTCCACGAAGTCCACCATCATCTTTAGTATTTTACTTACGTAGCAGTAGAATGTTAATGGATGAAACAAATTTTTGTTTGATGATTGGATCAAATAAATCTGTTAACTGATTTAAACAAATTTTATTTTTTTTCAATATATGTTCTATGAATTAAAAATGCTTGTCTAATAGAATTATTGTTATAAAGTTTAGGATCTATTAGTTTATAAAGACTTAATTTTTTCGATGTTGAAGATCATATACTTATATGAGTTTTATCTTTTTGACTGTCTATATTATGAAATTGGAAGGAAGAAAAAACAATTCTAATTCGATTTTAGACGATTTAGAACGATTTTGACCGAGATCCCTGATAAAATCTGAAAAATATTGTCCGGCGAAATTATAATTTTTATTTAGCTCCTGGGACGATACCCGAAATATCACGGATTCACGGGAATTTCGGCCGAAACCGACTATATTGAGTAGGACATAACCAGAGTAGTTATTGGTATCAGAAAAAATCGTCCCTAGTAACGTTTTGGTGTAACAAAAAGTTTGTCTCGTGTACCCTGTAAAAGAAACAGAATTAAGTGGTGGAACCCACACGTATATTACCTCACAATGAAACATATCTCTCTTTTCCCGAGATTTATCTGCCACGTCAGATCACCCACCAGTCCCTATCCTCTTCTGTATCCCTATATAAACACACACCCAAAAGCATCTCTCTCGCATCTCGTCCAGGTGAATGCGAAGAATCGTAAAAGAAAAAAAGAAAAAAACCGAAACCACTTTATCCTTTTTTTTATTATCAAAACCCGTTACGATATGGAAGTTAACAGTGGTTCTTCATCTTCTCCATTAATATCTGTTTCTCGTAACAGAAATTCTCCATCATCGGAACGCTTTATCGGTATGTTCTCAAGATCTCATCCAGAAAACGGAGGAGACAGTATTCTTTCTGGTTGTGTTGATGATGGTGATGAGCTAGATGAAGATGATGTTTTCTGGACTGGAGATTTCTCTCAATCTAACAATCAATCATCAAGCCCTAAATCATCATACACTACTAATAATCAAACAATTGGATTCAAGAATTTCGGTATTCTTGCTGCATTACCAGAAGATGGTAAAAAAGAATCCCCTCTTATTGATCGAGTACATCGTAAAACTACTACAATTCCATCTCCGTTGTCTTCGTCATCGAGAATGATACCTACGATTCCTAAACCAAAAAACCCTAGAGATAGAGATTATTATCATCTTTCATTACCTAATGGTAAAATTCAGCATTATCAATCAGCTCCTGTTAATGTACCTGTACTTTCAAAAGCGGCGAAAGAAAGAAGAAAAACTAGGGTTTTATTTGATGACGATGTTGTTGGTAATAACGATTATGAAGATGATGATGAAGAAATGTTACCACCTCATGAAATTGTTGCTAGAGGTTCTGGTAAATCACCAAGAACAACTTTCTCTGTTCTTGAAGGTGTTGGTAGGACATTGAAAGGAAGAGATTTACGTCAGGTTCGTAATGCTGTTTGGCGGCAAACCGGATTTATTGATTGACGGAATTGAAGAAGATTTCGTGAGTTAGTTTTATTCTTTTCTTTGATTTTTTTTATGTTCTTTTTTTCAATCCCTAATTTTAAAATCCTGGAATTGTTTTTGATTTTCCTTCTCAATTTTAAATTTGGGAAAATAGTTTTCTATCATACATAAATCTGAGCATAATAAAATAGTAGTATTACAATTTAGTTATATTTTTTTTAGTGTCGAATTTGAACAATGAAATAGAATTTGATTATCATACACAATTTTTATATGAGTTCTGTTTACTCTAGCATTGTTTGATATTTCATTCACAGTGATTAGTCTTATTTGTGTATTATTTGAGTTCTGAATTTCACTATAAGAAACCGAGAACTACATTCATGTGAATTTCACTGTATTATTTATTTGTGCATTTTAGGGGGGAACATGGATGATGCATGATGAGGTAGTTCTAATCCTCATTTTTGAAGTATGAATGTGATGGTGTTTTCTGAGTGTTTCTCATTAGGCTTTCCAAAAACTACATTCATGTGAATTGCTGCACTCACTCATTACAAGTTGATTATCTGTGCCGAGCTCTGAGTAGGATTATGAGTTCTGTAATTCAAATATGTTCCTACAGTAGTGTTAGGATGAGATTAGAAGAACAAAAAGCTTTTCGCATTGTTTCCAATATACTGCAATTCTGAGGGAAGCTGAATCACAGAGATCCATGGACAAGTTTAAGAGAGTTCCGACTACTTTTTATTTATCTATTATCTAAGAACTCCTACTTGTTGAATTGTAGATTGATTTTTTATAATTAGCCAGCACATCTTATCCATTATTAAAGCCTACTTGGATTGCATATTTGCATTAAGACCATAGCTAAATATATTTTGTGTCGGCATAGTTCATCCTCGCCAACCACAAGATGGTTGTATTCCACCAACTTAAGGACATGCAGTTAACTTGGCTTTAGATGATCAGCAGCATGCAGAAGTCATTTTCCCTCGGCTATCATGTGCCTGTGCTGACTCCAACTGAGATGCTAAGCTAACTGATTTGATGTGTGGTAGTGGTCTGCATTTTTCATTGGCAGATTAGCATCACCATTACTAGTATGGTGATCACCCTCACAAACTCTCTGTTGGAGATCCACATAATAAATTATCCCCAACTAAAGCTTAACCATCCAAATTCAGTGTATAAAAAGTGATTTTGTATTGAAAAATCTACCACTCAGCTTATTTGTAAGATAAACTAAAAAAAACTGAGTGTCTATGGGATATGCCTATTGGAACTTAAATCCAAAGACCCCTGGGGCACACATGTTTCCTATACTTTCTACTATATCATCGGTGCAGAAAGATTGAAAAATAGAACTCAAGTCTAAAATTTGAAATTTCTGCAAAAATCTTCGGGGATTGTCCCGCCGAATTTGTTTGAACTGGTCATGTCCAAACCAAGATCAGTTGGCATACTTCCAAATTTGTTATTCGATAAGATTCAATTTGTTCCATATTTAAGCGCTCTATTTCATTAGGAATTTCACTCCTAGTTTTTCGATAAATTTACATACGCTATGTTCTTTATCAAAAACAAATTCTCTGGAATTTTTCGCTCAATTTATTCAGGTAGAAATTGGGAACTTCCCAGGAATGTTATAAAAAGAAAAATCTGGTACTTAATATATAATGATGGAACTCCAACTTGTTTAATTATATAGATTTTTTTCGGTTTTGCTAGGGAAAAAAATCCATTAAAAGGGGAGGAATTACACATTTTGGTTGAGGACGGCTGGTTGGAAATCCATCCATTTCCCAACTACAATGTCTTAAACAATGTTTAGCTACAACGTCAGCTTAAGACTGAACAACAAAACATAATGAGTTTCTGAAAAAATCAGAATGTCAAAACCAACCAACTTGGTTATTGCCTTTATCCAGATAAGAAATAACATTCTTAGCATCACTAAGAATGCAGATTCTCTCTAGCCCTTTTGACCTGGACCAATATACAACCTCCAACACAGCCAGGCTTTCAGCTTCATCAGGTGGTGATCTTGTTTTGTCATATAGATGGTTTCGCACCTTTGTATGTACCTTCCAACTCAATCACGAACATGCCAGTGCTCTTATCATGGGAAGAATCACAGAAGATTTTCATACAAGAATTAGGTAGATTATTAGAGCAACTGCAGCGGTTGGACCAGACCATCGACCAAATACCAAATCTGTTTGGTCGTTTAAAAAAAAAAACGCAACGAGAACATGAGTAAATATGATATTACGCTGTTGTAAATAAGCGTTAATTATCAAACGCTGTACTAAAGTAACGTATATTACACAGACGTTTTACTGTACAAGCGTTATGTTTTTGACGTTCATTTAGGTTAGCGTTTATAATATACGTTGCTGTAGTGAAGCGTTATATACTCAAAACGTCACTTTACTAAAGCGTTATCTAAACGTTACCATACTGAAGCGTTTTGATATAAAACATAGAAAAACGTCCTAGTAAAGTAGCGTCAACACTCAAACGCTCTTCTAAAACAGCATTTCAAAAAAAAAACGCCCACATATAACAACGTTTGATAGACTAAACGTTGGTGCAGAGGACCGTTATTTTTGAAAACGCTATTTTAATACGACGTTTCAAAAACGCTGTTCTTAATAAACGTTTAATACGACGTTTCAAAAACGCTGTTTTAGTACAACGTTTCAAAAACAACCTTTTAAAAACGCTGTTTCAATACAACGTTTCAAAAAGAACGGTTCAAAAACGCTCTTTTACTACAACGTTTCGAAAACGCTGTTCTTTATAAACGTTTTGGTAGACGTTTTTCAGTAATGACGTTTGTTTTTTTAAACGTCCTCGTATAATGACGTTTCCCCAAAACGTTGTTTTACATTGGCGTCAGACTATATCTGTTTTGGACCATTTTCTTGACTAAACATGATCGAATACTGTTCAATTTTGGGACCAAATACTACATTTAGTCGTCCGTTGCGGCTCACAAAATAGGACCAAAGACCATTTCTGGTGTTTACTCTTTGGTCTGATCGTCCACTGCAGTTGCTCTTAGGCACACATTCAGAACTTATTGAAGTTAAAAGTTCAAATATGAATGTCAATATTATGAAGAAGTCTGATATAGAGGCTCCAACATCAATAGAGGGGCTCCAATAATAAGACGAAATAGGGACACTATGAAGTAAAACTCAAAAACCCCTTATCCATAATTCTTATCAAAAATACCCAAACTATCCCTGATTATTAATCTTAATTACATTAATTAGTTAAGATTAGATTAAGCTAATCATGATTAATTAAACATAATCTATTTCTTAATCAAATTTTTTGGATCAATTTTTTTTTTTGAATTTGTGTTTGGTGGGAAGAAAAACTTGATGAAATTTAAGAAAATTTTATGGGTTTTTTTTTTAAACCCTAGATTTTGATTCAATAAACCATAGTAGCATTTAGATACCTCTAGATTAAACTCTTGATCCTTTTATGGCACAAATTAGATGAAATCACGATTTGAAAGTTTGATTTTTTGTGATTCAGAGAAAGTTACGGTTGGGTTTCATGTCGGAACCAACCGTAACACCAAGAACACCGAAGAACACCATATTTTCCCAAAATTATGGTTGGGTTTTCAACAAAACCCAACCGTAACTCAAAGAACAATGATGAACACCATCTTTTTCCCAAGTTACGGTTGGGTTTTAAACCAGACCCAACCGTAAGTAGAAGAAAAATAATGAATCAATTTTTCCCCTAGTTACGGTTGGGTTTTCAACCAGACCCAACCGTAAGTTGAAGAAAATGATGAACAACATTTTTCCCATAGTTACGGTTGGGTTTTAAAGGAAAAACCAACCGTAACTTATCCTTAGGAGAATTGATTTTTTTGGTTAATTTTGAGTTTTAAAAATCAAAATTTTGAAATAATTCAATCATTTTTTCTAGATTGAAGGTAAATTGGGTGTTTGAAACAAAGAAAAAACGAAAAAAACACAAATTAGATAATCTAAATTTGTGTTATCCAGTAGAATTTACGGTTGGGTTTTGGCTTATAACCCAACCGTAACATAATCTGATAATTTTTGTTCTAATTTCAACACAGAGTTACGGTTGGGTTTTGCCTTAAAACCCAACCGTAGCTAGTAGAATTTACGGTTGGGTTTTGGCTTATAACCCAACCGTAACAATTCTGATAATTTATGTTCCAATTACAACACATAATTACGGTTGGGTTTTGCCTTAAAACCCAACCGTATCCAGTACAATTTACGGTTGGGTTGGGCTTATAACCCAACCGTAACAGATTCTGGAAATTTTTGTTTGAATTTCAAAACATAGTTACGGTTGGGTTTTGCCTTAAAACCCTACCGTAGACAATTTGTGGAGTTTGTACAAAATGTATTACGGTTGGGTTTAGTAACAGGACTCAACCGTAAATGGTCCTGTTAACTGTTTTTTGATTTTCAATATACTCCAATTTGGGTTTAAAACCAAACTTTGTAACTTATTCCTTCTATTGTAATAGATTTAAAGTAGTACATTAAAGGAAATAAACGATTGGAAACGAAATACAATAGAACATTGGATGATTACACTTAAGCACTTAAAGATAATTGCGAAAATCAAACACCCGACTTGTTTCCATAATACGATAGCAATCTGTATGCTTGAACTCCTCCCCATATTTGATTCTATATTGCTCCATAGCCAACACATGCTGAAAAAAAAACAAATCAATTATAAGTTTGAATTTTAGAAATCTCTTTTTAATTAACGATTTATTAATCGACAAACTTACTCTTTCCACACCGTTCTCGTAGGGATTTGCTTCTAATCTAGCTTGCATTTCCAGTTTTAAGTTGTTCATGCATCGATACAACGTCTCAAACCTTCTCTTGATGGCTCTCCACGTAACCCAAGGGTTTACATTCCCATGTAATGCCGCAAACATTCGAAATACACGATTCCACCATTCATCGGTATCTTGACCCTCATGCCAATTTTGTTGTGAAACAACGTTGTTATTGTTGTTATAGAAGGCTCTATCATAAGCATGCTCTACCATCGTATTCCATGCTCGAACAATTACAACATCTTCATCATTCATGTATGTATTTACCATTTTTAGTGGTTGAAAGGGTATGGTGAGAATAATGAGAAAGTGTAGAATTATAATGAGAATGAAAGGGATAGAGAATAATGAGAAAGTGACAAGTAAAGGTTTCCTTTTATAGGGAAAAAGTCACTAACGGGTAGATTTTTGAAAGAAAAAAAACCGTTGGAATTGTCTATTTTGAGAGGACGTAAATTCAGACATTTTGAGATTCCCGTAGAATTTACGGTTGGGTTTTGAGTTGAAACCCAACCGTAATTTAGTTGTGGTGTTTCTACAATTTATTTACGGTTGGGTTTAGTAATCGAACCCAACCGTAAAATGATATTTTGAGTGAAATGTAGTTACGGTTTGGTTGAGTAACCGAACCCAACCGTAACTTCTAGTGTTAGTTTTAGTGTATATTTTACGATATTGTTACGGTTAGCTTTTTCCTTGAGACCCAACCGTAAGAAAGTTTGGTGTTTGTTCAAATTTTTTTACGGTTGGGTTTAGTAATCGAACCCAACCGTAAATATGAATTTTTTTAGTATGGATTCTAGTTACGGTTGGGTTGAGTCATGGAAGCCAACCGTAAGAGAAGTTTTTAAGACAAAATTAGTTATGCTTGGGTTTAGTTCATTTTCTTATCAAATACCATAGTTGTTAAAAACCTTATTTTTAACATTAAAGGAAGAACTAAAGGAAACGAAATACAGTAGATCATTAGATGATTAAACTTAAACACTTAAACACTTAATCATAACGGCGAAACTCAAGATATAAACTTTGTTCCAAGATACGATAGCAATCTGTATGCTTGAACTCCTTCCCATATTTGATTTTATACTGCGCCCTAGCCATGACATGCTGAAAAAAATAAATCAATTATAAGTTTCATTATTTTAAAAAAATATTGGGAAGAAAGAACGATTTATTAATTGACACACTTACTCTTTCCACATTGGTTTCGTGGGGAAATGCTTCAACTCTCATTTTCATTTCCAGTTTTAGGTTTTCCATTTCTTCATACAACGCCTGAAAGCGTCCCTTGATGTTACTGATCGTCCTCCGATATCTATTCCCGTGTAATGCCACAAACATTTCAAACACACCCTCCCACCAAGAATCGTCCTCCTGACAGTCCATCCAATTTTCATCTATATCAACGTTTCTATTGTTGTTATAGAAGGCTCTCTCGTAAGCGTGGTCTATCATCGTAACCCACCCTCGAACAATTGCAACATCTTCATCATTCGTGTATCGAACCATTTTAAATGGTTGAAAGGGTATGGCGAGAATGAGTTGGAAAGTCTAGAATTATAATGAGAATGAAAGGGATAGAGAATAATGAGAATTATAAAAGGAAATGTTTCCTTTTATAGGGAAAAAATTCCCAACGGCTAGATTTTGAAAAAAAAATAACCGTTGGAATTGTAATTTTTTTGTGACTATTGAGTGATAATTTACGGTTGGGTTTTGCATTAAAACCCAACCGTAATATCCTAGTGATTTTTGTGTAAATTATATTACGGTTGGGTTTTGGCTTAGAACCCAACCGTAATTTTTAGTGTTAGTTTAAGTGCGATGATCATTTACGGTTGGGTTATGTAATGTAACCTAACCGTAACAAATATGTTATTTTATTGTAAATTATATTACGGTTGGGTTTAATTATCTTACCCAACCGTAAACATAAGTTTTTAATTGGTAATTTATTTACGGTTGGGTTGTTTCTTGAAACCCAACCGTAAATGATCATCTTCGTTTCATATATTCTTCATTTTTTATGGTTAAATCAATCTTGTATTTGTTTTGTGTTGGTGGGAAAAGTGGAAGAGAGATAAGAGAGTTTTAACCCAAAATTTTGAAAACACCAAAATAAGTGATTCTAGTGGCAAATTTGCGGAGGGTGAATCCTTGTATGATTGCCAAACTAAATTCTACATACCCATTTTGAGGGAGACCCAACTATGTATGATTATTTGGATGGTAGAGAGGTTTTAAGTGTAAGTTGTGATGGTGAAACTAAAGCAAATGGAGATATTAGTCGTCAAAGTGAAGATACAACTGCTGAGAATAGTCAGGTATGATTCTAACTTAAACTCTTTTTCATTTTTTGCAGATATTTAAGGAACTGAAGTGCATAAAAAAAAAAAATTTGTTACAACAGTATAGTTACGGTTGGTTTTTCTCAAGAAACCCAACATTAAGTATCCATTTGTGTTTCTGAAAAGTACAGTTTTACAGTTTTTCGGTTGGGTGTTTACCACAAACCCAACCGTAACTTATTACGTGCATGGGTATTTACTGCACTTGTTACTGTTGGGTTTTGGCTGCAAACCCAACCGTAACATTGGGTATGACGATATTACGGTTGGGTATTACGATATTACGGTTGGGTATGACGCTATTACGGTTGGGTCCGATGCTTCTAACCCAACCGTAAACTTATTGGTTTTAGTGTTTTTTCTGACGCTTGGCCTTGATCTTTTTTGTTCAGGTTACGGTTGTACCTCAACCAATGTATGATCAGCCTCCTCCAAATGATATTGAAACTATAGATACTACGGATCACTATTTGAACGACCTGGTAGGTTATAGATAAGTTGTTAATCCCTATCGACAATTGTCATAATGCCATTTTTTTTCACCTAACTTTATGTTTTTGGACCATGTAGACATGGGATAAAAAAGAAGATGCAAAGAAGTGGGCTACAGAACATGGGAAACTCATCATGTGTGTGATTGTTTGTAACAACCAACAAAAACACAACCGCTTTCAAATGGTTTGTGAGTGTAGTGGACAATACACAAGACATGCAAAGAAGGGTACTGAGTATGTACCAAAGACGAAGATCAAACGAAAAACTTACACTAAGAAGATGGGATGTCCTTTCAAACTTCAATTTCATAAGAACAACGAGAATAAGTGGTTCTTGTCTACAGTTGCATGCGGTCGTCACAACCACCTACCACCAGAGACTTTGTTAACGCATCCTTCTATGGCCCGGCTTACCAAGGAAGAAAAGCTCATCGTAAACGATATGATGGATAAGCGTTTGAAACCCAGTGATATACTCGGGCACTTGAAAAAAATAAACTCAAATAATGTGTCTACATTGGAGACAATCTACAACGCCAAAGCCAAGTTGAAGCGTGAGAAGTGGGAAGAAAGGGACCCGATCCAACAACTTTTGTACTTGGGGGAGACAAAAAACTACATCATGTTTCACGAAGAAGATGAAAATAAAGAAATTAAGCATATTATATTGGCTCATCCCGAGTTTATAAAGTTAGCACGGTGCTCCCATCAAGTGCTTATGATGGATTGCACGTATAAAACTAACAAGTATGAGCTCCCGGTATTGAATGTTGTAGGGCAAACTTCTACCAAGTCCCCGTTTAGTGTTGCCTTTTGCTTCTTGAGAAACGAGCTCCAAGATAGCTATGTGTGGGCATTGGAACAAATTAAATTATTCTACGTTGAAGGTTATACCCCTAAGGTAATTATCACCGACAAAGAACAAGGCTTGATGAATGCCATTGCAAGGGTATTCCCAGATGCTCATCATCTTCTTTGCACGTTCCACTTGAGGAATAATATTCAAACCAAGTGCAAAACGATTATTCGGCCAACAAAGAGAAGCGAGATGGAGAGAATTAATAAATTGCCGGTATCAGAACAAGAAGCGGCCAAAGAAAAATTCAAGGAGGATGACAAGTTGGCGGAACTAAAATGGGCTAGTTTCCAAACTGAATGGGATGCTTTTGACATGGTCTATCACCAAGGAAGACTATGAAGAAAATGTTCGTATGTTATGCTTGCATTGGAGTAATTATCCAAAAGTTGTGAACTATTTGATGGACAATTGGTTGAATCCCCACAAAGAGAAGTTTGTAGCGGCGTTCACAAACCAATATAGGCACTTTGACAACCAAGCTACAAGTACCGTGGAGTCATCTCACAACAGAATGAAGAAGAAGCTTCATAATTGTGATGGTGGGTTTGTTACGGTCTTCGAAGCGATGCACGATTATTTTGTCCGTGACCTTGACAGAGTTAAGGAATCTTTTGAAAAAATCCTTTCTAGAAAACACGTCAGCTATAAAGACGAACCATTGCTCCAAAGTATTTTTTATAAGGTGTCGCATTGTGCTATTGAGAAGATAATGTACGAAATAAAGCACTAAAGATTGGGCAACTTACACGGAGATGAAGAGTGTGTTTGTCCTAACATGTCAAGTTTGGGACTTCCCTGCTGGCATATGATGCCCAAGTACGAAGAAGACGGTGTGATCCCAATTCAAGATATTGATCCGTTTTGGCAACAATTATCTTTCGATGAACCCATCGTCGAGCAAGATTTTGGTGCATCGTTTGCCGACACCCACGTTGGAAAGGCTATAGCCAAGAAATACGATACATTAAATAAGGCGCAAAGGCAAATTTGGTTGACAAACTTGAGTTACTTCGTGTTTCCGCACACAAGGTACTCTGTCAAGGAACCAATTAGAGGGAAGAGAAAAGGTAGGCCTTCTACCAAAGAATCGAGGACCGTGGGACGGAAAAAATCTAGGGAATTGCATGAAGAGGAGGAGGACCAAGTGTAGTAGATATTAAAGGAAAAGGTCCCACGGTTCCTACTCAAGATAGTTCAACAATTGAACTTGGTGCCAAGGGAAAAGTTCCTCCACACCCACACTCAATAAGAGTAAGTATGAAGGAATTAGCAAGAAGAAAAAAAAGAGTTAGTATGAAAGAATTAGCAAGAAGAAAAGAAAAACTTAAAAGCAATACATTAGTGGTTGAAGAGCCATATACGATCCGGATTGCAAGAGGATTGATGCAATTTTCATCTAACTATTCAAGAAATGAGAATGGCAAAATCGTCCGAACCGAGCAAATTATTTATGAAAATTATATGTCATCGTTCCCAGCTTTTTTTCGTCCATACATAAAGGCCACCGACGATGTTGCCGGTGATGGTAATTGTGGATACCATGTATTCATCGAACAAGTTGGACCATTTAGCGGAGCAGCAGGGTTGGGTATGGACGAAGTAACTTTTGTAAGGCATAAGTCAGCGGTTGAACTACGCTCTTACCCGGATATATACAAGCCAATGATGTGTGCATATAGAGATGAAGAGTCGTTGTTAAACGAGGAGTTCATTGCTCTCGAAAGGCGTTTAATAGGCAATAAGAATTGCACTAGTGAGTATTGGATGAGCATGCCAATATGTGGCCAAATCCTTGCCAACGCTTTTAATTGCGTCATCCATTATATCTCAAATGGATATTGTTTAACATTTGCACCAACAAGATCAACATTTGTCGAACAATTGGAAAATAGAAGATGTGTGATTGGGCTGGTGCAGAACTGCCATTTTGTTGGTCTAAAGTTGAAAGAAGGAAGTCCATTACCCCCTTTACAGGATGGGTACGACGGTGATATCGCCAAGTCTTGGTGTCACAGATTCAAGCACAAATTCGAACTCTGGAAGGCATTAAAACCCTCATCGACATTTCAATTCATATCATTTGTTTCTGAGTCGGAGTCAGAATGTTAATATGTATGTTGGAGGAATCATAATATGAATATAGTTTTTTGGAATATAAAAATTTGAACTATCATATGTGTTACTACAAAATGTTTCCAGGTTTACGGTTGGGTTTTTACTAAAAACCCAACCGTAAACTAGTCACTGAACAATTATAATAATATTACGGTTGGGTTTTGAGTGAAAACCCAACCGTAAACCCTCCAGTTTAAATTCACTCAGGTTTACGGTTGGGTTTGTACTCAAAACCCAACCGTAAACCTGTCACTTTTACGGTTGGTTTGTGAGTACAAACCCAACCGTAAACCTGGATGAAGGTTTAAGGTTGGGTTTGCACTCAAAACCCAACCGTAATATTATTATAATTAACCTTTTTTTGGAATTTCAATTCACTCAAAACTGGGTTCAAAACACAAAATTTATGTAAACATCAAATTTTTGACCACATTACAACCCATGAAATCATTAAAGTAACCTGGGATACAATTGAAATTAACACTAAAAAACCCAAATGGCATTACAAAAGAACTAATAAATAGGTTTGCGAGTGAGCAAAAAGTCTTTTAGGATGTGATAATGAGGTAGGTATAAAAAGGGCCATATTTTCCATCTCCTCCATTCCGCAAGAGATCTCTGTAACACCTCATCATCGGTTTCACCCCTAAGTCGTAGTTGACCAATAATACGAACTAATGCCATAAATTCTTCTACGTATCGGTGTATAGTGTTATATCGACAAATCAACTTGACGTGATCACGGTTATAAGGGTTGTCGGTTTCAGAACAAAAGTTTTCATGGATTGTTTGCCAATAACTCGGACTCGTTATACCACTTTGCCTTCTTTCTTCTCCTCTTTTTGGAAAACATAATACATAGTTGCGGCAAATACATAAATCTTCTTCCAAAGAAAAATCTGGATTTTTAATGCCAGGTTGACCCATGTTCCACTATGTTGGAGATGATTGTTGTAACATAAAGGTTTATTTTTTGAAAAAAATGGATGGAAAGGATATGTACTCAACTATTCCACTTATAAACCAGAAGTATAACGGTTATATTTTGAAAAATAGGTCGTACAAGGTTTGAACGGCTCTATTTGAAAACCCAAAAAAAATATAATTCAAAAACGACCCAAAACTTTCCACAAATAGAATTTACGGTTGGGTTTTGAAAATAACCCAACCGTAATATCATAGGGGAATTATGTTTTAAGGTCTTAAACCTTACGGTTGGGTTTTCATCCAAAACCCAACCGTAACCTATGTTTTTACCTTTGAGTTTTAAGGTC
>JAJJMC010000728.1:3669916-3737189 GCA_023531435.1 Papaver californicum | reverse complement strand
ATCCAGTAGAATTTACGGTTGGGTTCTTGCTGAAAACCCAACCGTAATATCCTAGGGAATTCATGTGTTGAGGCCATAAATGATACGGTTGGGTTTTAAGCCAAAACCCAACCGTAACATTATTCTTTCATATATACGGTTGGGTTTTCATCAAAAACCCAACCGTAAAACTGTAGTATAAAAATGTGACAGTTTTACGGTTGGGTTTTGGCTAGAGCCCCAACCGTAAACCTGTCTTATTTTTCATTTTGCCAGTTTTACGGTTGGGTGTATTTCTGATACCCAACCGTAATACTAATGTGACTGGGTATTTTTACCGGAAAAATATAAGTTTTTTGGTTTCCAACTTCAAATAACTGGTAACTAAATTTTGGCGACTGATTTTTCATTTCACGTCCAAGTTAAATTCAAATTTCAAATCTAACTTCACAACTAATTCACACATACGTTAAACTTTGTTGTCCATAGACATAGAGTTAGGGAGAAGGAGGAGGGGTAGGTCGATGACTTTGACGAGCTCTTTTTTTGCTCCTAACATTACGATGAGCAGCACCGCCACGAGTACGAGCTCCAACACGACCGCCTCGAGTACGAGCACCACGTTGAGCATCCCCGGCTTCATCATGTGTCTCTTCATCCGATGCTTGGGGCTCTCTCCTAGTAGTACTCGCATCTGTAGTCGCGCCTCTTGTACTGGGTCTACTCCTCTTTAAAGTCCGCTTCACATCCTCAACTTCATGATGAACCTCCCTAATCAAAGCTTTGAGTTGGTCACGCGTCCTCACATCAATTGTGCTTAGGCATGGATTAATAGAGTCCTCCAATGCAACGGCTTTCTTTTTCTAATCACATATGGAAATAAAAGTAGGATCAGTGTTTAATAATAAATCTTAAAAACATTAATAACAAAAATAATGTACGTACCAAATTGAAATATGCCTTCTTCCAGAAACCATCTCCTGTGTTGATTGCCAGAGTCTCCGGATCATTGTTGATGATAGTTGGATGACCAAAATGGCGATACCAATCCAAGTAATCTCCTGCAGCCTCTTTTGTGCCCGGAGAGGGAGTTAACTCATTCTTTTGGACTTGGTATTTCGGATCATTGCGGTTATTCCAAACCGCGACTGAAGGCGTTGGCTCATAGTTTAACACGATGTTTGGCCCTTCGATCATCGACCCATTCACACACAATTTAAACATTTCCAGTGTAACCGTTGTTGGACGTATCCATATTGGCGGAGAGTTCGCCGGGGGTTGGACATCACGTACCCAAACGGATGGTACAAAGGGCCGTTGTAGCCTGCTACGTTCGACAATCGTCGTAAATCTTCAACATGTCCATCACCTATGCTTATGTTCACATAAGGATCGAAAATAACATCTTCGACCGAGAAAGCATCAATTTCTTTTCTCATCTTTGCTATGAGCACTTCTTTATATTTTGCCTGCGTCCCGGTGAAGACAAATTTCTTTCCCGTTGGTCCAGTGACATCAATGCTCGTTTGAGGAGCAAGTCTAGGAAAGTGATCGTATACCCATGCCTATAAAGATAATAAATATTAAATAAGAAAATGAAAAAATAATAAATTAAAGTTAAACATTGAAATTCAAACAATAAATTACCTGAAGCAGACCGGTATTACCGGCAATCTCAGTTCCCCTAACCCTCGAAGCTTTTCGAAGGTTAGCAAGTAGGTAGGCCAGGGTGGCAGTTCCCCACGAGTACTGATGGGTCATCCCGAGATCACCCTGGAACCATTGTAGATACTGGACGTTCACCCTGTTGCCCGAGTTGTCACCAAAGAAGATGGTCCCGAGCATATATAGCAGATAAGCTCTGGCTGTTCGAATGGCTCTGGTGTCATCTATGATGACCCCATATGTTTCCAACTTTGCAGTACCTCCAAACTTCTCCCTTAGTGACCGCAGCAATATTTTCTTGCTCATAGCTTGACCTTTCTTTGTTGGCATCCCCAATTTACCCATACTGACCAATTGAAATTCAGTTTCAGCTTCGGTCTTCTCCCATCCAAGTGTATCTTTCACAAGTGCATAAATATCACTCCAGGACATGTTGTTGTCAAAACCCTCAAACACAGATTTACCTTCCACCTCCAGCCCTAGAATTGAGTGGACATCATCCGGCGTTATAGTCATTTCGCCGAATGGGAGATGAAACGTATCGGTCTCAGGCCAATAACGTTCCCTGAAGGCGGCGCAGACGACGCTGTCATACTCCCACATTGAATTTGTAATTCCGGGACCTAACCCGGTACCATTTACAAGAATTTGTACAGCCGTACATTCTTCAGTTAAGGGCCAATGTTGTGCCCTTTGACGAACCAATTTCTTGATCGCCTGTGTATGATCCTACAAACAATAAAAACAAATTTGTTTTACTTACAAAAGTTAACAAACCAAAATTTAACAGAATAAGAGAAGTGATTAGAATAATACCTTGGTCGCTGCAACTTTGGCAGCCCATGAATGGGGATAACCAAATAATATTGCTGATTTGTCTGGGGCCTCACCCCATAGTCCTCCATTCCTCCTCTTAGGCCACAGTTGAGGTTTGGCCTTTTCTTTGGGAATTTCTTTGGCAACCACCCTTTTCTTTGCCTTTTCTTTTCTAATTTCTTTACCTTTGCCTTGAGGGACATGTTGTTCTCTGTCCCCCTCTTCTTCTTCTACTTGTTTCTCTTGTGGTGGTTCTCTAATCACAAGAGAACCTATGGGTGTTGGTAGATCACCCAAGCCTTGGAACACATTATATTCATCTTCTGCAATTTGAGGATCACTACCAGCACCTACCTCAAAAGAGGGATTATGGGTCTTGCTCACGCCTCTCTTCTCAACCCCTAAATGCTTTCCGTGGCGAGGGGTTGGAGTGTGAGAAATAGGTGTTAAATTATTACCCCTTTTATTCTTCCTACAACACACAACCAATACAAGTTAGATAATTTCCAAGCAATTCAACTTCAAGTAAAAAAAAATTGACTACACAGGAATATTTACGGTTGGGTTTTTGAGAATAACCCAACCGTAAATGTTCTTCCATATGTTACGGTTAGGTTTTAACAAAAACCCAACCGTAACTTACATGTAACTGACTTGCCTATCATTTTTACGGTTGGGTTTTTCTTAAAATCCAACCGTAATACAAAAACATAAATTTTAATGTGCGCAAATATTACGGTTGGTTTATTCTCAAAACCCAACCGTAAACTATAAAAAAATTGTCCAAATGTTACGGTTAGGTTTTAAGAAAAACCCAACCGTAATACTCTAACACATTTTTATGAACGCTAGTGTTACGGTTGGGATTTTCTCAAAACCCAACCGTAGAATGGTTTTCAAAAAATGGCGCAAATTACTTACGGTTGGGTTATCTATTGAAACCCAACCGTAAAATCCTAAACTATTCATCTTCCTCCTTTTCATTTACGGTTGGGTTTTGAAAATAACCCAACCGTAATACTCAAGAACATGAAATATTACGGTTGGGTTTTGACACGGACCCAACCGTAATATTGAATGTGTCCATCATTTTTTCCTTAAAAACATGATCAGAAATGCGAATAAATCAATTACAAGTTCTAAGAATACATGAGTTTTCTACAATACCTTAGATACACCATTGTTGGATTTTTCTTTGCTTGATTTTGCGAACGGTTTTCGATTTCTTGTTGAATCTCTTGATTAGGTTGAAAGGAGAAGGGTTCATTGCCATCACTACTACCTTGAATGCTTTTATTATGGTTCTTCATCTCGAATTGTTTTTTTGATTTTAATCGACGATGAATTTTACGAATCGGCGATGAATTTAGATGGGTTACGGTTGGCTTTTTCTTTGGTTTAGTTTTTGAAAGTTATGAAAAATGTTAAGAATGTTTATGTTTAAATAGGTATAAGGGTAAAATAGACATTCCAACCGTAAATATTTTTGTAAATCTTTTTTTAGAATTTCAATTCACTCTAAATTGGGTTTAAAACACAAAATTTATCCCAGATTCACCAATGTTCCACTATGTTAGAATACTAGTTTTGTTGGACATGATTGTCATATTGGCGAGTTTTTCATATTGCAGTAATAACTTGCTTTTTACTTTGCTTGGTTTCCAACATCAAATATTTGTAAATAAAACATGATCTTGACAAATTTAAATAGAAAATCTTTTTCATACATTCACATTAAAGTTGGAATTCCCCCACAAAAGAAAATAAATCTTAGTTTGACGCAACTGTTATAATAAACATAGAGTTATTGCAGGTTCTTCAGTTCTTCGTCACTGGTGGTTCAACTTCATCATTCTCCTAATCAATAATAATAGGTGGTTCAACTTCATCATTCTCCAAATAAATAATAATAGGTGGCTGAACTAACTTTGGCACCAAATCAATTACCCTTGGTGGATCAACAACTCCACCAGCTTTAGGTTGAATCCTGACGAGTCGACTCAAACCATGAGGATGTCCTCGCACTCTGACACTTTGATACTGACAATCAAAAGATGGATTATGTGTTTTACCCCTCTTATTCTTCCTACAACACACAACCAATACAAGTTAGATAATTTCCATGCAAATCAACTTCAACAAAATAAATATTCACTACACAGGAAGATTTACGGTTGGGTTTTTCTCAAAACCTAACCGTAACTTTTATCCCATATTTTACGGTTAGGTTTTGACACAAACCCAACCGTAACACACATGTAGCTGATTTGCACATCATTTTTACGGTTGGGTTTTGCTTAAAACCCAACCGTAATACAGAAACAATAAATTTAATGTGCTGATATGTTACGGTTGGGTTATTGAGAATAACCCAACCGTAACATATCAGTACAAAATGTAGTCTATATGTTACGGTTAGGTTTTAAGAAAAAACCCAACCGTAATACTCTAACACATTTTTATGAACGCTAGTGTTACGGTTGGGATTTTCTCAAAACCCAACCGTAGAATGTTTTTTAAAAAAGGGCGCAATACATTGGTTACGGTTGGGTTATCTATTGAAACCCAACCGTAACATCCTGAACTATTCATCTTCTTCCCTTGGATTTACGGTTGGGTATTGAAAATAACCCAACCGTAATACTCAAGAACACGAAATGTTACGGTTGGATTTTGACACGGACCCAACCGTAATATCAACTGTGTCCAACATTTTTTCCCCAAAAACATGATCAAACATGCGAATAAATCAATTACAAGTTCTAAGAATAACATGGGTTTTATTCAATACCTTAGATACACCATTGTTGGATTTTTCTGTGCTTGATTTTGCTTTTCACTATCAATTTCTTGTTGAATCTCTTGATTAGGTTGAAAGGAAAAGTGTTCATTGCCATCACTACTACCTTGAATGCCTTTAGTATGCTTTTTCATCTAGAATTGTTGTGTTGATTTTAATCGACGATGAATTTGCGAATCGGCGATGAATTGTAATGGATTACGGTTGGGTTTTTCTTTAATTTAGTCTTAAAAAGTTTTGAAAAATTATGGGAGAAATTAAAAGAGTTTAGGTTTTAATTAGTATAAGGGTAAAATGGACATTTAACTTTACCCCCTAGGACATCCCTTATCGTAAAATTGGGTCACCTTGGCTCAACTAGGAGCCCCTCTATTGATTTGGGAGCCCCTATATCAGGCTTCATTATGAATAGAGAGCATCTGAGTTCAAGGCTGATTAGTTTCAAGAGAGGATCCCTTTTCCACTGCCTAGTATCATGATCAGTGAAATGAGAAACAAGCATGTTTGGATTGGGACCTGTAATGCACAGAGGTTGAGGAGCAAGAATATCTGTCCAAATACCATGGCTACAGGTAATTCTAGCTTCGCAGTTTTGCCATTGCTTTTCAACATTGCCCTGCCTATGGCAACTAAATTAACTCATAAATATGCAGATGAATCACCAAAATCAGGTATGAAATCTTAAGGGTTCCTCTCAGACAAATGCCTCAATTAACATCAAGGTTAAGAATGGATATATCAGTCTCGTCATCTATTTTGACATCATTGAGAAACCCAAAATTCGTTCATGTCCCAAATTCAGTCATGTTTATGATCAATTATTTATTTGAATAAAGCATCAAACCAAAAAAAACAAAACAAATTAATGTAAGAACTTATTTCGCATAAAATCTTTAGGCTCAGAAAATGTTTAAACTAACATGATCCTTGACTTTCCACAAAGGAAAGTCTCATAGAGCTGGGATTAGAAACATTATCATCATGGCAATCTATCTCAAATGACAATTCAGCATTTAGGCTGACCAAAAACTCTTAGCTGCTCAACAAAAATAAGCACAGAAGACAACTGACTACACACTGGGATACACGGGAAGACCACATCTTCTAAGATAATAAAAAACCATAATACACTAAGAATCTAAGATAATCAATACCTAGAACTAAAAATTGAAACAATTGCCATGAATTGTACTAATAACATGTTCAAGAGATGAGATCCTAAACACAGAGTGTATGTAAACACCCACATGTTTAAGATCTCATCCCACAAACACAGACGGGTACAATTCATACACAGTTAACTCAAAGCAAAACAAGTTGACTTCAATGAAAATAAATACCACTCAACCAATGCCAGGAATTGTACCAATAGCAAGTCAGACTAATTTTTGCCAAATAAAAATTTAAGTTCATAAAGAAGAAAAGATTTCTCTGTCTCTCCTTTAACACATCTAATTGAATCCTCATCCTTGCTTTCAAGACAATCAATTAAAACAAGACAGAAAACAAATCAAATTCATCAAACATTGTTTTTACAGTATTTCTACTATAAACCAAATTATAACCAAACAGATTTAAGTTATAGTAGCAAAAGAGTCAGATTAATTATTGCCAAATAAATTTTGTAAGTTCATAAAGGAGAGAAGATTCCTCTGTCTCTCCATTCACACATCTAATTGAATCATCATACTCCTTCAGCTAGTTTTTCTTTTTTTGAGAAAAATCAAATGAAATTGATAAATGTCTCCCAGTTCTAATGTGAAGCAAAAATTGATGATTATTGGTAATGCATGTCAGAAAAATAAAAATCCAAAGAATAAAGAAGATCAATAAATTGACACTTTATTAATGGGATTGAAATATCTGAGAAAACATAAACCAATAGAAAAAAACAGCTTCTAAAATATTTTAAAAATGGGAGAAGAGACTCAAAGGGAAACCCCAAGAGACTCCTTTGATTACTGTTGCGTAGCAATGACTCAAAACGCTTCCATGTTTGACTTGGGAAGGCGATCTTAAGGGCTGCGCTTATTATATAGAAGAATATAAACAATGAATCAAAATGAAAAACGGTAAACAAAAACTGAAGAACAGAAACAAGACTCTAAGATGCTTGCAGTTTAAAACTAGACGATAAAAGTAAGACTAACCCTAGATATTGAAAACCCTAGATAATGAGAAGGGAATAAATAGATACATACTTACCGGAGTGGACCAAAATGACCTTGTGTACATCAGTATCTCAATTTCAATTCAAACATGGGTTAAGCCGAATATGACATTGTAACCGTCGTGGACCAAAATGACCTTGTATCAAAAAATCTGGTACAAAGAGCTTTCCATAACTGCCAGAGAGTTAACGGAAATGATGATGTTGAAATCCAATGGCGGCATCAGCAGGGTCTTGAAAGTTGAAACCAGGAGATTAACCAATGTTGGAGGCAAGACTTGAACCACACAGCCCTTGCAAACTGACGATGCATAAGCAGATGAATTAGTGTCTTCAACATCCACATAAGGGCTAATCTTTGCGGTAACAGGGAGAATATTATGGCTTACTTTCCATAGAAAGATTTTCACTGAAGATGCCAAATTTTCAACCGATAGGAAGCAGATTTCTCAGGAACAGAAGTAGCAGCGTAGTGTTGAGAAAGAGCTCGATAAGTAGAGTTCACAGTAAAAACCCCACATCTAGCCAAAGTCCATCCCACCTGATCGTTGCTATAAGGAGAAATTGTTATAGAACAGATACTTCGTATCTGCTCGATAAGTAGAGTTCATATGTATCCCTGCCAGTTGCTTAGAGCAAACAATCATCAACAAAAAAACAAGTGAGAAATAGGAGGTCCATGCCTTGAAATGCTGACAGGATTAACAAGTTGAGAGTGATTAGCGTGAAGAATCAACCTGCCAAATCTCATACAAAGTATAATAAAGAGATGAGCTTAAATAGGACGAAGGAACAAACGGATCGAGAGGTGCACTATTTGAGAAAGTTGAAATAGTAGAGGTACCAATGCATTGGGAGATAAGTTGACAGAATACCAGCTGGTGCAAAATACCAAGTAAAAAAGACAACTCCTATGATCAAATGCCTTCGCCATATCTAATTTAATACCCAACACGCCAGAAAAAACTTGTGTTCTTCATAAAGTGGACCATTTCACGTGCCATAATAGTATTGTCATTTATATTTCTACCTGGCACATAAGCAGCCTTGCCAAAGAGAAATAATTCTAGAAAGTAAAGGTTTAATCCAATCGGCAATAAGTTTGGTGATGAGTTTATAAGAGATATTACAAAAGGCTTACAGGTCTTAGATCAGATGGGGTTTGAACCAACTCAGTTTTAGGAATTAAAGTTTGAAAGATATGATTTATTTTGAGGGAGAAGCATATCAGTGGTCAAGAAATGCTGAATCATTTCGATAATATCTTGGCCAACAAATATGACAACATTTCTTATAAAAGAATGCTCGGAACCCATCTGGACCAGGAGCAGCCCATGAACTGATTTGAGCCAGGGTATCTATAGTATAATCATTGATCTTCAGGGACAGCAGTGAGAATCCTAATATTCTCTGCACAAATGAGGCTTAATCAGCTGAAGAAGATACTTGTCCATAGCTGGACTTGTTGAAGTAGTTATATCCTGGAAATGAGTGGTAAGCAAATGATGAATGTCAGCAGAGAAGTATACCAGGTCCATGTTGATCCTTAATAGCTTCTATTGTGTTCCTTCTTTTTCTAAAATTGGCCTTCTGATGAAAGTAATTAGAATTACAGTCTTCGACCTTCAAAAGTTGCTCCCTGGATCGTTGATATGCCATGTCATTCTTAATTGAATACCAATTTGGACTTGTATGCTGGTTTAAAATGGCATACAATATTCGCATTTCTGGATAAACTTGGCTTGGCTCCCAATGCAGAACCATAAAATAGTTGAGAGAAATTCAAAGATGGAATCAACTTGGGGGAAGTTGGCATAAGTTAGGGCTCTATTAACATTGTTCGCTACACAAGCTTACAAGAAAATAACAACTACATAAACACCATGGGGGGAAGTTACGAGAAAAATGAAAAGACAAGTTCTGCAGTGGGATATTTTTCTTGATTAGTGAAGTGATCTTTGTTTCTTAAATTTTACATTTGAATAACATTTCAACCCACTGATAGAATCATACAATAATTACTTTTCTGTTGTGTTCTGTTCTTTTTTCCAATATGAAAATATCACCATTCATCTTCAAGGCTAGCACGATGAAAACACATGATAGTGCAAACAAGAATAAAGAAAGATGTGAACTCAATGAACATAGCTCCTGTTTCGATCAGACCCGCATGCCTAAGGATTGCAGGAATGGCGATGCTTCCCACCGCGGATGCTCCTGTCAAGAACTTTGCAGCATCCATCCAGCTGCATTACAAGAGAAAAACATCAGTTGGAGTGCATGAGTGATAATGGAAACAATGTTCAACTTATTTAATAGAACATGGGTTGCAGGCTAATACATAGAGTGATCTAAGGGCTATTCAGGTGAGAATCAAATCCACACCATGTAGACCCTCATACCCTGAATAGTGAATACAACATAAAAAACACTCTAATTCACTTTAAAGTTTTAATGCTCTTGGAAAAAGATTGGCATCACAAATGGACCATACTGAACATAGATTCAACTTATACCTAATATAACCTGCCATGATTGTGGTCTTAAAAACAACAGAATTGATGCCCATGTAGCAGACATTTCTCAAAATAAGAAACTAACATAATACGTGTCTAACTTTCTAATTAAGTAAAAATCTACGTGGTGAAAAGTCTTCTTGTTCACGTATGAATTATGATATTTTTTCTTATACGCCTAGGTTAAATCCAAAAATCCATTAGATATACTAAATACAGCATCATCCGAAATAATTGAAGTGCTTGGATGATAAGAAAGACTCACCCTCCACCATCACGGCTGGTTAAGAATGCAGTGGATCCACCACCAAAAAATAAACAAGGCATAGGCACCATCACGTACATGAGAGCTACAGGGAAAGAGTAACACATCGTCACAAGAACAATGATCCCATCACAGAAATGCAAAATAACCTTTCTAACTCAAAACCGATAAAAACCATCTAAATGTTTTCTTCCAATTACCTGCCAACATTGGCCACCAGTTACTGTATATTGCACAAGCCTGCCAATAAATGAAATGAGTCTATTAACCAATGACAACACAAAAGTAACAAAAATATAATTATTGTTCTACATATACTTATGTTTTGATGATACAGTAGTAACATAATGCAGTGAACAATAAAATAGTCTGAGACCATAGTTAAAAAAGTGTACCAGAATTTGCAATAGAATGCTAGCTGAAAACATGAAAGCCAGCCCTGCAAGCCTGCAAGTTTTTTTCTTGTCATGTTAAGATATATCTATCAAAATCAAAAGGAAAATTTTCATTCTCAGGCCCAGCTTGGTATCAATGGAGAATTTGCATGATGCAAATAAGACAAAGTCCCATAACTTGATATGAAGCAATTCTTAGATTTAATCATAGTTTGCACTTCTTATCAAGTCCAAGTTTCCAAATGACTGATTCTCTTTTTCCCTAAAACAAACCAACCTCGTACGGCTGCTATGCGTGAGAGAGAGAAATATGTACTTTGCTGCTTATCTGAGACTTGGGAATGACAGCATCAGAGGGCCAGCAAAGAGTTTAAGTACTGGTGTTGGCATATTACAAATTCAATCAAGATTAAAAGCCAGAGCTAAGTGAATCACTGAGGTACCTGAACTGGCCTGTGAGGTTTTGGTGCATTGGGATTTCCTTGATCATAGAAACTCCGAAAAAGAGAGACAGCTTCGGATGCCATTACTCCTCCTTTACATGTAAAGCAGCCTTTCATTTCCGAAGCACCACCACTAGGTAAGTGCTCGGTGTTTCTAGAATGTAATGACAAGATTGATCCGCAGCCTCCGAACTTATCATTAGCACAACCATAATATACTGCTTTTATACCAAGAAATGATATAGCTGATGCACACATGATACATGGTTCACATGTGACATAGAGATCACATTTTGAAAATCTTATTCCAATTTCTTTCTTTGAAAGTCCATTCTTTTTCCACTGCTCAAGCAAATAATCGGTGGCTTCCATCTCTGCATGCCTTGTAGCATTTCGTGTCTCATTTGTTCTGTTTCTCCCCGAGGCAATAACCTTTTCACCTTCAACAATGACACATCCAACAGGCACTTCTAGGCTGTTCAATGCGATTTTTGCCTGCTCTATTGCAAGGTCCATAAAAGCAAGAACAGCTAACGAGTTATCACCCTCCACTGGATCCATCTATTCTTTGCCTTTCACTCAACCTTCAACAACAAAATTGGATTATATAGAGAAGCCTTCCTCACGATTCACAATTTCCCAATATCACGAAACCAGGACTTAATGCTGATTCCCCACCAGAAGATATGAGAAAGAATCCGTTTTGCCAGTCCTTCACCCCTACTCTACCCCCAAAAAGGGAAGGAAAAAAAATCTACTTCCTACAGAAACAAATAATTTTTTTACCTAGTTTGCACAGTGCGAACTTTTCCCAATACCAAGCGAGGCCTAAGAAAATAATAAAAAAGGAAACGATAATATTCCAACTTACACTGTAGAACCAACAATTTCACCGCAACATGAGCACCAACCGGCAAAAGAAAGACAAATCAGTTAGAACCAAATATGAAGAACTGACAACTCCCATGAAGAACAATAAGACATAGTTTTGCTTTATCTCAAGCCTTTAGAGCTATCTTCCTAAACTTATAATTCCACCAACAACAAAAGAAAGACAAATTTCTTTCCCTAAAGACCAAAACCCTAACTCCAATTTATCATCCTACAATCAATCATACAAAAGGATCTAAAGCCCAATTAACAAAAACTAACCCCCTTGGCCACGATTCCTCAATCGAGAATCAGATTACTTGTATAAAATTGAACCACATAATCAAATACTAGAGGTTGCAGGATACGAACCGAATTGCTTAAAAGAAATTAATTGGTTTAAGAAGAATATTTTTACCTTCGACCGACATAGCCATTTTTCTCGTTCTCGATTGCGTGAAACTGAAGAGAGATAAATTGCAATCCAAATGAGGAAGAAGAAGAATGAAACCAGATATGGAGTACTTTCTTTCGACCCTTTTTGGACTCCTTTTTTCTTAGTCAGAGTAGCAAAAAAGATGGATAGAGAAAGAGAGGAAAATACGACAATGACTAAAATAGCCTCAACTTAAGCAAACCCAAGTCGGGTGGGTGACTCGTTAGTATACTCGTACAGTCGTACTACAACAAACCAGAAGGCGGGTGGTTCTTTTGCTTGCTTTATTGCCATTATGTTACTTTAAGTAGATATTGCAGTTGACGATCTCATATGAATGTGTTTGTTGTAGTCCGTATCTGCACAAGGAATTCTAATTATAAAGTTGGAATATAATGTAAAATATTGAGATTTTATTTTTTATTTTTTTTAAACAGTAACAATAGTAGAAATGTTACAATATATATAGAGAGAGTGGTAATAGGACAGTGGTCCACTGTAACCTAAAACAGATCCAGGTCAAGTCAAAAAAGAAAGACTGACTTAATTGTTTAATACACCCCCTTAACCTGATAAAATCGTACTGTAAACAGGTTGAAAAACAAAAAAAAAATAGACTACTCTCTTACAAAAAGAAAACTAAAAACAAATTGAAGAAGAACTGAACACCAATAGTTGTTGAAGAAGCCTAGAAAAGGTAGGAACACACAAGCCTTTTGTAAACAAGTCAACAATTTGATCTTCACTTGGAACATGAATAACATGCAGAAAACCAGACTCCACAAGCTCTCGAACTGCATGGTAATCCACATTTATGGGCTTAGTCCTAGAATGGAACACAAAATTAGCAGCAAGAGAGATGGCACAGTATTATCACAAAAGAACTGCACATGTAAAGTAATAGCAATACCCATCTCAAGCAGAAGATAAGAGATCCATTATAAATCAGCAGCAACAGTCGTAAGACACTTGTATTCAGCCTCAGCAGAAGACTTAGAGATTGTTGGTTGTTTCTAAGAAGACCAAGACACAAGAGACGACCCAAGAAATACGGCATAGCCACAAGTAAAATGTTTAGTATCCGGACGACCAGCTCAATCCGGATCAGTAAGATTTGTAAGAGAACATCAATCACCAGATCTAATTATCAGATGATGCGTGTCGTAAGTACAATAAATTACTCGAGATATTTCCCACTAATTAACTAGTAATATAGCGGTAGCAAGGATTGTTCCCACAGAAAGTTGTATAATTAAGATGTTATTTAGATTAGCAATTAAGAACAAAAGTAAATAACTAAGGGTGATTGGTTTGATTAAAGTATATTAAAAAGAATAGTAGGAAGAAAATATGATTAGGGAGTCCTTCGTCGTTACCAAACGTTGACTGGATTAGTATACTTATCTATCTTTCGTCAGAATCATTCATCACCAACCGTAGAATAGCAGGTACGCTTAGCTATCCCCAAAACTCCTTGTATCACCGGATAACAGGTACGCTTAGTCACCGGATTTTATCCAATTGAGCCGTCTTGAGGTACGCTTACAAGGTGTAACTCGATTGAACACTTTAATATTTATGGATTTAGGTTTGATCCTAGTAGTTAGACTCAGTATGCTCGGTCCACTTGCTAGTGTTGTCTTCACACATGATTGCTTCACAAAATCCCTCTGCAAGGTCTCACGTTCTCTACTTGTGTAGGAGGTGATCGACAATTACGGTTCGCTCAACTCTCTACTGGCAATAGAATGATCAATAGATTAATATAGAGTGTACTCCAAACAATCTAAGAAACCAGTCATAAACCCTAACTATAGTAAAAACAAACAATGATGATAATAACTTCAAACAAACTTGTATTAACTAATAAAGCTTCACGCTTAGAACATTGAATTCATCCTTAATCAACAGAGGTTTAGTTACTCATATTACAACAAATATGAATGGTTTCCCCCTAAAGGGGAAAACCCTAGGTTTTTGATATGGATTATAGAATATGTGATAGGGATGTTAGAAGATGTCTTGTTTTAGCCTTAAATATCTCCTTTTATAGCCTTCAATGTTTGGCCTTCTAGTCTCCTCTTTCTAGGGTTTATAATCCTTTTGGGACCGTGTTTTCTTGAGTTAGAAGTCAATTTCACGTCCAAATGTATCCCAGAACAGTCTTAGGTTCGGCTACTATTGCTTGAACACTTACTAGTCGAACAAGTCTCTGTAGACTCTTCAAAAACGTGATTTTATGCTCAGGTTCAACTACTATTGAATATACATGAAAACTTATTTTTGCTCCAGAAAGTGTCAGGTTGGCTACTAATTGCCTGATGGATTTCTGGCTGAACTTCTCTTTGTACACTCAAGTCTTTCAAGCCTTTTTTGCCCATAACTTCTTCGTCCGATGTCAGAATGACCTCATTCTTTTTGTGTTGGCTTCGTCTTTCCATTCTCCTCAAGATGATATTAAGAAAAATTATATTTGAGTAAGTAGAATTTGGATTTGGATCCTCCTTCACTTGCAATGTTTTACTTCCTTGCTCATTCTAGCCTTTTGTAGCTCTTTTTTGGATGATTCACCTAACAAAAGACATAAACTAGAAAACTAACATAATAAAAGGTAAATTAAACTTCATAATTGTCAAGATTCATTGAAAATGTAAATTTATAATTTTCTTACCCGGAACAGGTGAAATAGTAGTGTTCATAAAGAAGTGGTATAGAAAATGAACTTACTGAAAAGATAAGAATTTTGCATTTTATGCTTCTCCAGCACATGTGACTTAGTAGTGCTCATGAAGAAGTGGTATAGGAGACGAATTTACGGACAAAATGATAATTTGTAGTTTATGCTTTTCCAGGACAGGTGAAGTAGTAGTGCTCATAAATAAGTGGTCTAGGAGATGAACTTACTGACAAAATGACACTTTTGCATTTTTTGTTTGAATGGCTTTTAAACTTTTACGGGAAATTTAATGCATGGTGCTAAGCTTGTTCAAAATTTTGGCATGAATCTTACCGATTTACCATTGAGAACGTTGATATTATTGCTTGTATTTTTTTAATAGTCTTGGGATAGAAATGTAGAATTTATTTTTAAATTTGTTGTAGCAAAGAGTTTTTCTTGTCGCATATGAAATGATTCAGATCAATAATGATACCCATATACAAAGAAAATGGATGTTGGATTGTGTTATGAATTTCTGCTTGAATTTCTGAATTTCTGATCACATAAAGTTATGTGAAAGTAAGGCACATGGTCTACTTTTGTGAAAGTATAATAGGGCGTATGTCCTCAGTCAATACGGAATTAAAGTTGAGTATGGAAGATTAGAGTGCATAAATCTCATGCACAATTATTTAGTTGAGTCAAACTGGATTAAAAACTATTTTCAGGCCATTTGACTGTCGATCTAGGCCGCCTAGATCCCTTGTATTCCCGAAATCTAGATCTTTATCCATCTAGAAAAACATAGTTGTCCCTTATAATAGATTATATGAGCATCTTATTCTCTTTCTTTTTTCTTTTTTTTTGTAGATAAAATAGTTTTTGGATTCCTTGTGCTTGACAATAAAGACATATTATTGTTGGACCTCCAATATTATATTTTGTCAAGCCCCATACAAGGTACAATTAAGAAGTTTACCACAGTCTTAAGTATGAGAAATAAATTATATGCCATGGCGAGACAATAAGAGGATGACCAACCACCGTAGTAAGATTCTCACGGGTTAATTGGCATTCAAAATGTAAATCACGACTTCAAAGACAAAAAAAATAATCAAAATTGTGTCTTGAAAATTTTGACGAAAACCTCCTATGTAGCAATAAATAAGTTGTTATTTAGGTTCCATAATATTCAATCTAGTAACCAAATCATAGAATTCGTTTGTATTGTCGTCAATAAAACGAGAACCTTGACAAAGATTTCGAAGACGATAATATAATTTTCACGTATAATTAAAAGGTAAAAATGTTGCACGCATATACTTTTCAAGCTTAACCTAAGATGATATAACTTGTTTATCTTGTTGTTTACGCGTTGCTTTCAGTTGCCGCCGCCAAACAACATCCCTTCCTCGAAAGTGGGTTGCAACAAGAAGAACCACTCGAGAGCAGTCGGTACCCTCTTAAACTCAAGCACTTTTTTTACGGGATAAAACTATTCGATAACATCTTCCAGCGTCAAACCGTTGCCATGAAACTCATGACACAACTCCTTATTTTCATGATTAACAAAGGGGTTATCATCATCATCATCATTATCGGCTCCTTTGATGTCTAACTCATCATCAAAAGTATGACGACGCTTATATTGTTGTAGCAAACTAATTACTTGACCAACAAGCAACTGAACCCATGTGACAGTTCAACATACCTAGTTTTTTCCATTGATAGGCTCTTAATTTATACAATTTTATCACCTTATTTATATTTTCTAGTTATTATTATTGTACTAAATTTACCATTTTATTACTAATAGGTGGTTCGCATAAATTCCAAGGTTATAAGCTAAGAAAGGCTAAATTGGCTAAAGTTGAATTGACAAGGCACAAGTGGTGGGACTTGAGTGGCTTGGTTCAAAAAAATATAGAGTAGAGGGGTTGACGTCCAAGGCTTTGATATTGGATGATATTAAACAAAAAAAGGTTGGAACATGCAAGGACAAGAAACGGAAGTTGAAGAGACTTTCTCTTTAGTTTTTGTTCAGATGAAGGTTGTCAAACCAAAATTACTAAAGAAACAAAAGTGGTAAAAGTGATTGGAGTTTGCCGTGAAGTGGTGGGAGTGAGTAGGTCTGTTGGGTTATGAAGTGAGAGAGAAGTTGGAAGTTGGCACGTGAATGTAAGAAGAAAAGCGTAAGAAAATGACGGAAATAAAGAAGAAAAAAAAGAAGAAATAGGCTAGCATGTGGAGGCTATGATTAGTGAGAGACGGTGAGCTAGGTGCGTCGGGTTGTGAGAGAAAATGTGAGGTTAGGATAGATGAGACCGGCCTATGAAGACCTAGTGAAAAAGTATAAAAGGAAAAGAGAGATGAAGGGAGAGGGGACTTTTCTTTTAGGAGGTTTTGTTCTCTTGGCAGGCGGCTTGAGAAGGGAAGTAGGTGGAGAGAAAAGAAAGAAAGGAAGTAGGTGGAGGCCAAGGTTGGCAGGCGTAGGAAGAGTTGTACCTAGGGGTAAGAAGAGCCTAGAAAGAGGGAAAGAGAAAAGTGATTAGACGAAAAAAGAAGGAAAGATGAGGGAGTTCTGTTGGGCTACAGACAGAGAAGACAACGGCACGAACAGAGACATGAGAGAAACAGAGACTGACGACCGTATCTGGAATTTGGTTTAATCCTCTTCTTCTTTACTATGTTAATTATTTTATGGGTTTTGAGAAACCCAACTCCATGTTTTGCTAATTTTATAGCTAGGGTTTAATGTTGAAACCACTTAAAAATTTAGATCAATTAAATTGAATTATTTGATACAGACTATTATGATTTGAATAGATTAATTCCATGATTTTGATTTATTGATTTAATGAAAAATCAGTCGTTGTTTCACCGGTTCTATACAATACAGTTACTTATGCGCAAAATTTAATAGAATATCAAAAATGTTTGTCTACTTATTTGATATTTCATGCTTGGGTTAAATCCTTAAATGGAGTATGCTTAGAAGAGCCAGATACTATTTATGAACCTATAATTAGTTTCGTATAATTTTATCGCTAACACAATTAGATGGTGTATGCATGAGACTTAGAACTTTTGATGCGCCATGCTTAGGGTGTCCCAGTGATATTTGCGACTCCAATACATATAGTAGGTGATGTCGATAGCACGAACAATAAATAAATATTCAGGAGTTATGTTTCACTTCAGTAATTAAATAGAAATAGTGGTGGATACTGAAAACCTTGGTTACTGTTTCTCCCATTTGATTTAGTTTATTAGTTTATTTAGTTTTATTATTTTATTCATAAATCTAAAAATCCCAAAATATTATTTCTGGTTAGTTTATTAAGACTATTGATTGCAGTATTGTCCCCGCTCCCTGTGGGTTCGACCCGTACTTGTCGTTGTCTACTAGTTAGACGCCGTGCAATTGCGGTTATTTATATAGGGTAGTCTAAAATCCTTCCAATTTTTGGCGCCGCTGTCGGGGAGCGGTTGTGGAATATTGTAATTAGTATTTTTGATTTTCTAATCATAGTTTAGGGTTTTATTTTATTTTTTATATATTTATTTTTATTTTATGATTTTTAGTTCTATTTGAATCGTTTTGTGTTTTAGTATCTCTTTTCAGGTACTTTTTCGAGGATGATGACTCCTTCTCAGGAGGCTGCATCTAAGATGACACTCCAGGAATATATGGATTGGTCACGGCAGAAAGAAGTTCTTGCCTCACATATGGAGACGTCGTATAAGATGACACTTCGGGAATATATGGATCGGTCACGGCATAAGGAAGTTTTTGCTTCACCTATGGTAAGTGAAGAATAAGTTTTAATGTTATATGAGAAATTTATAAACACAGACCGCCTAGTTTGGAACAAAGATTGAGAGTTCTGGAATGCCATAAATTATTTGATGATGATGATCAGTCTTGTAGTGACTCTCTGTTCCATACAGACTATGTAGATGACCATGTGGATGATTATGTACATGATTTGTCTAATTTTATAGATGAATCTATCTCACAAGATCATTCACCCGACTTAGAGGTTGTTTCTAGACCCCTAGACTTCCCAAAATTACCTAATTTAGGGTTAGAATTGTGTGTTTCTCAAGTTTTGTTGGATCACTTTGCATCCAAATACCCAGAGGACTTGCATGTTCCTGACATTGTGCACAAACCGATTAATATTTCCCCAATCCCTATTTTATCCCCATATTATGTTCTTTACGCAGAGGAGTTGCATGTTCCTGACATTGTGCACGAACCGATTAATATTTCCCCAATCCCAATTTTATCCCCATATTATGTTCTTTACGCACTTCCAAGTGTACAAAAAACTTGGTTTGGGGGTAATCCCTTATTTTTGATAGTTTCAGTGTCTCCGTGTTCCCATAATATAAGTGTGAAACTATCATTTGTATATATTGTATTTTGGGTTGATCCCGAAATTTTCAGGTTGTTAATTTATGGAGATTCCTTCTGTACATATCCAGTAGGTAAATTTTTATATTCTCGTTTTTATTTTCTTTTTAGACTTTTTGTTTATTTTTATTTTAGTGTTCTTTGTTATTACTATCGTCTGATATGAATTACAGAGAATACTGCTTTTCTTGCGTCAATCAGATGAGACGTTCCAATCTTTTCTATTTGATTTACATTTGTCTCTCTTATTTATATATATATTGCATGTCATTCTAGGTTGCACGGTTTGAAACATTGAGGACAATGTTAAATTTAGGTTTGGGGGTAGAGTTTCTGAAAACTGATGCCAATAAAGAAACTCTGAAATTTAGAAACTTGTGAATTATTCAGGATGACACTAACCATTCTAAGTATATGGAAACATAGCTCTTATCTATAGGAATCGGTGTGCCCAGCTTAATGGTCTATTCATATCTGAATGCACTCAGGTGTTAGAAATAACATGATAATCATTGAACAAGCATATCTCTGAATCATCATAATCATATCACTTTATATTTTTATTTTTGTAATTTTATGTTTCTCTATGTGATTTGGTGGGCCCCTAGTATTGCCATTAGGTCGTAGCTCGGATGCTTTAGAATTTGAATTTTGTCAAAAAAATAAATAAATTTGACACTTTGATAGCAATATGTGTGTGTTCTCCCTGTCTTCGTCGCCTAAGCAAGCGTGGAATGCAGGATCCATGGGAACTATCATGTAATCTGCTGAAAAGGAGCATGCGCTTAGATTCGAAAGATCTAATCATAAAGTCATAAAAAAAATTTAAAATATTATGTATATAAATAATAATAATAAAAATAGGAGCATCCGAGCCGGACTTTATACTAATATTTTTGGGAAACATCGTTCACCTTAGTCAACATATGCATCATTCATTACTTCTATTTTCATCTTCTAATCTATCCCTGTGTTTGAATTTGATTGATTTCGAGCAATGTGAATTATATCCAGTTTTGGATGTTCAATGATTATTTGAGTAGAGTTGTATTCTTAAATGAATTTTAGTATGCTGAGTGAAAACTCGTATACTTAAATTGGATTCATACAGGGTAATAATTCTTATAGTCGAAGAAATTAGTACGCCAACTAATTAGCTTGTTTAGTGTCTATCCTCAATCGTCCACAGGTAGCTAGAATTTGGAGTAAAGGTTTTGTGGATAAACCTCTTGTATACCCTTACGAGAAAAAACTCGTCTGCTAAGGCCACTTAGGGGTTTAAAGGCTTATTACATATGCTAAATCTAGTCGCGATTCCTGCGAAAGTGAGTTAGGATTTTTATTTTATTTATTTTATTTTTTTTTAGTTTTGCTCGAGGACTAGAAAAATATGAGTTTGGGGGTATTTGATAGGCTCTTAATTTATACAATTCTATCACCTTATTTATATTTTCTAGTTATTATTATTGTACTAAATTTACCATTTTATTACTAATATGTGGTTCGCATAAATTCCAAGGTTATAAGCTAAAAACGGCTAAATTGGCTAAAGTTGCATTGACAAGGCACAAGTGGTGGGACTTGAGTGGCTTGGATCAAAAAAAGATAAAGTGGAGGGGTTGACGTCCAAGGCTTTGATGTTGGATGATATTAAACAAAAAAGGTTGGAACATGCAAGGACAAGAAACAGAAGTTGGAGAGACTTTCTCTTTAGTTTTTGTTCAGGTGAAGGTTGTCAAACCAAAATTACTAAAGAAACAAAAGTGGTGAAAGTGATTGGAGTTGGCCGTGAAATGGTGGGAGTGAGTAGGACTGTAGCGTTATGAAGTGAGAGATAAGTTGGAAGTTGGCACGTGAATGTGAGAAGAAAAGCGTAAAAAAAGGGCGGAAAGAGAGAAGAAAAAGAAAAAGGCTAGCATGTGGAGGCTATGATTAGGGAGAGACGGTGAGAGACAATGAGAGAGAGGGGGACCTAGGTGCGTCAGGTTGTGAGAGAAAATATGAGGTTAGGATAGATGGGACCGGCCTATGAAGACCTAGTGAAAAAGTATAAAAGGAAAAGAGAGATGAAGGGAGATGGGACTTTTCTTTTGGTAGGTTCTGTTCTCTTGGCAGGCGATTTGAGAAGGGAAGTAGGTGGAGAGAATAGAAAGAAATGAAATAGGTGGAGGCCAAGGTTGGAAGGCGGAGGATGAGCTATACCTAGGGGTAAGAAGAGCCTAGAAATAGGGAAAGAGAGAAGTGATTAGACGAAAGAAGAAGGAAAGATGAGGGAGTTCTGCTGGGCTACAGACAGAGAAGACAGCGGCAGCGAACAGAGACATGAGAGAAACAGAGACTGACGACCGTATCTGGAATTTGGTTTAATCCTCTTCTTCTTTACTTTGTTAATTATTTTTATGGGTTTTGAGAAACTCAACTCCATGTTTTGCTAATTTTGTAGCTAGGGTTTAATGTTGAAACCACTTAAAAGTTTAGATCAATTAAATTGAATTATTTGATACAGACTATTATGATTTGAATAGATTAATTTCATGATTTAATGAAAAATCAGTTGTTGCTTCACCAGTTTTGTACAATACAGTAACTTATGCGCAGAATTAATAGGATATCAAATATGTTTGTCTATTTATTTGATATTTCATGCTTGGGTTAAAACCTTAGATGGGGTATGCTTAGAAGAGCCAGATATTATTTATGAACCTATAATTAGTTTCGTATAATTTTCTCGCTAACGCAATTAGATGGTGTATGCATGAGACTTAGAGCTTTTGATGCGCCATGCTTAGGGTGTCCCAGTGATATTTGCGACTCTAATACATATAATAGGTGATGTCGATAGAACGAACAATAAATAAATATTCAGGAGTTATGTTTCACTTCAGTAATTAAATAGAAATAGTGGTGGATACTAAAAACCCTGGTTACTGTTTCTCCCATTTGATTTAGTTTATTAGTTTATTTAGTTTTATTATTTTATTCATAAATCTAAAAATCCAAAATATTATTTCTGGTTAGTTTATTAAGACTATTGATTGCAGTATTGTCCCCGCTCCCTGTGGGTTCGACCCGTACTTGTCGTTGTCTACTAGTTAGACGTCGTGCGATTGCGGTTATTTATATAGGGCATTCTAAAATCCTACCATCCATCAACTCATCAACCAAAGCCGTGAGGAGAACCACGAACCATATTGAAGGGTCGATACCCAAATTATAAATACCAAATGATGTACGATGTTAGTATAGGATTGAATGAAGCAACACACTTCGATAATACTTCTCAATTAGAAGTGAATATTATTGATGTCTAACTTTTTAATCCTTGCACAAAAAAAATGCGACCTTTTGTTGGAAACTGGGCTTGGTATGGCCACCCAAGCTCATGTCCGATATGAATGACAATTATGTTAAGTTGAAATCAAATGGACGGTCGAGATTACATCTAATATGGTTAGTTACGATCTAACGGTACTAATTAATCCATATCCAAGAGATGGAATCTAACGATCAAGATTTAACTGTTTGAAATTGGCTACGGTTTCTAACCGTTACAAGTGACTGTTATAAACAGTTGCATCCATTTGATTTGGTGACAGTTTGTAGAAACTGTTGCAAGGTGACTGTTGGGAACAATCATAACCTTTGGTGACAGTTTTTTAGAAACTGTTGCAAGGTGACTGTTGGGAACAGTAACCGTTACTAACCGTCCCCAAATATACTATTTCAATAACTATTCAAACTCATGTTTTGTTGAGTTTGAAACATAGAAAAAAAAAACACAAAACAAAGACACAGAAATTTGGTTTATTCCATTTGATATTTTTGAGAGTTTGTAAAAGAGAGATTGTGTTACATTAATTTGTGTTCGTTGTTTGGCGTTCATCGAAGTGATGTTGAAGAACACCAAAGGTATTGTTGAATGCTGGAGACATATGACATAACCTGTATCAACATCTAGGGCAGGGCATTAAATTTCTTAAGTAAAGAGATTACTTGCCTCAATACACCCAAGTAAGTTTTGTTTAAGAATTCTAGATTGTTATTCTTCTTCTATTCTTCTTATTTTCTTGTTTTGGTTCTGGGAAACAAGTACTACCGAAGTTGTAGTACATAGACGAAGACCAATGTTACAAAGGTGTAACGAATTGGCAAAAATAATACAAAGTTATATTGTTATCGAAATCGGTATTAAAGATTTTCCAACACCTTTTAATAAGCTTCCAAATTCTAACATCAAAACTTATAAAATAAAGCAAAGATAACTAAAAATAAGGCATTAAACATAAAAGATATGATCCCATGCCATACACAGCCACATTATCCTTATTCAGTAGCAAAAATAACTCCATAGACCAAAACTCCAACTAACCCACCATAAATAAGTTGATTCCAGAAGTGTTTTGGAATTGAATTGTTAATGTTGACGAACAAAACGTTCCTTTTCTGTTAGGTAAGTTTCTGCAATATATTGCACTACGATAGTGAAATTTAAAATTACACTAGTCTATCCCCACACCCGCCTAATTATATGTTGTTTTTTATCATCTGTAGTCTTACCCTTACGTATCATCTCAGTCGTTTAATCACCTTTTTAACTAAAGGTTCAACCTAAAAATTCTCGTTCACTCGTTCTTCACTTGTTCTATTGTTTTGTACACTCCATCACGCCATGTCAACATTCAAATTTCAGCTAAAAATCGTACAATCGAAGCTGATTAAATTACTTTTATCTTTAAATAAAATAATCATGGTTATAAGCTGTCAATCATCGTCGACTCATCATTCTTCTGTCATTATCAAAGATTCTCATCTATTTTCGAGTTCGAGAACAAAACATAAAATCATGTCAAATTTTCGGTAGAAAAAAATAATTAAATAAAATAAAAACACTGTTAAATATGTACCTGATTTGGTCAAATGACATATTGGGTGAAAACCGACCCCCTATAACGACAGATAGGGTGGCGAATGACATTTTTAATACCCGTTATCGACGAGCAGAGTGGTGGATGGGGCAAATTTCGACCCTCCTTACCCAATATTCACCCCTAGGAAGTATTGAACTAAACCCGTAGTTTTTAAAATTTTAAACATACCCTTAACTTACAAAGTACTAGGTTGTATATTGGAAAAGATGAATTGGATATGACCTATTTCGCCATCCTATCCATGAAATAACCGATAATAAAATTTTACTCGCCACTCTACCCGCCGTTACAGCGGGTAGGATTCTAATGGGTCGGATATGATAGATGGAAAGTGTAACTGTGTTTGTTCGTGCAGGAAAAAAATTAAAATTATTTTTTACAGTACGACATTCTATGAGATTGTCTGTTATCAGACACCATTAGCAGAACATAACACACAAACCACTTCAAATTTATGGAAGAAAACACAAACATTAGTATCATACAACAAATCTAGTTTGATTTCACCGAACTGTTACAAGTTTCTTTGCAGTACAACTTGAGATTTACATGGATTGGAAGCTCAGATATTGACTGCATCTATGGGTGCATTATGATCGTCAACGGGTCCTACATTAATTTGAGAAAATGGAGAGCGAGATTGAAAATGTAAATGGCATATTGATGGTGAGCGTCGTGAGACATCAGAGTTATGGTAACATGAGAAACAGCGTATGTTCAGGTGAATGGTCAAGTAGAAAAATGTCAACGGAGACAATTTTCCTTCTCATACAGTCGTGATAAGACGTATGACCTTAATGTGGAAACGCATAAAGCCGTTTTCTTTAATTCTCCGGGGGAACAGAAGAAGAACTGTGAGCGGTGATCGAGAGAATGAGATTAAAACTTTTCTTATAAAAAAGTAACGGTTGAGATGATAGTATGGGAATATCAATGGTTATTATAAATTATTATATAATTAGACGGATAAGTGGATAGAATAGGATAATTTTGAGCTTCATCCGTCGTTCTATCCATTTAACGATAGATAACAAAATTTTGTCCGTCATCCAACTCATCGAATAGTGGATAGGATACGAATAAAATCACGGCGGATTAGATACGTGCAGCTGTAGAAAGTACGAGTGTCTGACCGATTTTTAACCCTTCACCTTTCCAATTTAAGATCCTTAGATTTTAAAAAAGAACACTCAATTCTAGGGGTGTTCACGGGTAGACCAACCCGCCCGTCCCAAACCGAACCGGTCCGGACCAATTGCCAAACCGCTCCAAACCGGATATATATTGGGGCGAGTTGGGTTGGTATTCATAAAACCCGAACCTATAGAGTTGGGGCGCGGGTTGAGGGATCCAAAATCCGACTGGCCCCAAACCTATGGGTATATACTATATGGGTGTAAAATAATACAAATGGGGTGTATAGATATACTTGGTATTTCAAGAATTCAAGTAATCTCTCCTGATTTGTTTTTGCATATACATGTTTCAATTTAGTTTTAGCTTGTTTCATGCTTCATGTTATAAATTATATGGATTATAATATAGTGTAAATTTTTTTATGACAAGTATTATTGGTTTTACTATTTGGATTAGTAAGTTTATTATTTAGAAGAGTCAGATCATTTGATTACACTATCGAAAACACATGGTGGCATCTTTGAAAGGTTTTGGAGGAGTTGGTGATGAAAAGACTTTAAACACAAAGGCATTTCGGTTATCCTTTAGTTATCGTAGTTGATACAAAGCGGCTAACGGTGGTCGGTGGATCTCAACTCTTTGGTTTTGTGATGGACATAGTTCTAACTATGAACTCCATTTTAATTTTTGTAATAGACCTAGTTCCAAGTACCACCCTCTTGCACTGTTAAAAACACTACTGATTCAAAAGAATATATTTTTTGTTATCTTTTTATTTATTAAGATTTAATTTTCATATATTTTTCTGTTGTAAATGATTATACTGCAGGTTAAGTTTAGTAAAAAAAAAAGTATGCAGTGACTTTAACTGTTCAGCCCATGTGGCAAAATATGGGCTAAACTTAATTTGGGCTCTGATTCTTTTAAAGGGCCTAATAAATTTATAAACCCATTTCAAACCGTTGAACCGACCCAAACCGGCCCGATGAATAAGGGTTTGGGTCATATCGGTTTGGACAAAGTAATGGTCCGGTTTGGGTTGATATTTTGATAAACCGTATAATGGTCGGGTTGGTTTGGGGAATCCAAAAAACCACCGGATCAGACCGCTGCACACCCTAACCAATTCGATCCATTAATATACGAATCGGGCCAGCAGACTGGGCGACAAATGCTCAGCCTACTTCAAATCCCGTCCTGATCACTGGGCTGTTTTCATCATAATGGGCCTTTGTTGTGTAGTTTAGTTAACTCTTCAAAAGTCACCAAATAGTCCATAAGATCCATATTAAGTCCATAAGAGTTAAAGACAGGGGGCGCTTTGCATATAAAGAAGTCTAATCATAAATATTTCGATTCTTGTACAGCTGGTGCTGTGGTGTAGTCGGTAATCACGTCAGTCTTACACACTGAAGGTCCCCAGTTCGAACCTGGGCAGCACCATTCTGTTAATTCTCCGTTTTTCTTTTTTGTTTCTGGTAAAAAAAGATTCTTTTCTTTTTTGTTTCTATGCTTGACGATGATGACGATGTATTCTTAATCTTAACACACCTAACTTCACAATCACAACTGAGATGACGATGTTCATAAACTCAATTCTTAATCTTATCTTGATAAAATTTAAAAAACAAGAAGAAAGAAGAAAACCTCTTTAAGTTGGTGGAATGAAGTGGAATGCTAATCTCACTTACATCATAGGAGAGCCGACTTCCATTTTTAGGGTCCTACTCCTCCACCAAAAGAAAGTATAGTGTAACACACATATGATTTTAAATTGGAAAGTAACTTTAGACTTGTTATTCATTATACATTGTGTTGGATAAGGTCCACTCAACCCTAATGAAGAATGTTTTGACAACGTGTCACCAGCTGTTATTACACGTCAGTGGTTGTTTTGAATAGTACATGTGTTTGGTTACGAGTTTATCTCAACCACTCAACTTTTATTTAATAATCAGAAAATTCATGGTGTCGACTTAAATAACTGATTTATGAATCTGTCCGTCTAAATGCAAGTCTCTCTGTATGTCCCTCAACTCAAGTGTCATAAATATACGGTCCCTCTGCAGTTCACATACGAAGAAAAATCTCATGAGCAAATTTTTTTGAGACATGGATTTGAATTGGTTGTTAAAGTTATGTCTTAAAAGATACTCCTTAATTAGGGATCGTTGTTTTTTTCAAGTTAACTGAAAGACAAAGAATGGCTCTCAAGTCTCATCTTTGAAAGCAGGCACTATAATACGTCTTGGCTTAGCTACATTCAAAATTTGTAGCTGAAAACAAATCCACTATAGGACTTGGCTATATGGGACCGATAACTCATCTTTCGTGATATCCGGTGGAAACTAAGTTTTCGATATCTTAAAATAAATTACTCCCTCAATTTCTCATAAATTAGAAAACTAAATTTTCGATTAATAGATATATCTCAAAATATACTATTCTCTGTTCCTCATAAATTAAGCTAAATCAGGTTTGTATAATTCTTAAGACAAGAAAACAGAAGGATATATCTTTAAGTATATCTCACACTATATCAGAAATATATCTGTATAATTATACTCTTAGGATAATAAAATAGTAAAATTAATGAATAACGTATCTCTCACACTATATCAGAAATATTTGTAAACTTTATATCGTTGGAAAACATTTTAAAACACCTATATAACGAATATAAACATGACTATCAAATTATACATATTTTTTACATTAATAATAATGAATCAAAAAAATATTTTTAGAAATATTATCTTGCTTATTAAAATAGCTCAATTCTTAGAAAATAAAATTTTAAACCGAATAGCTTAATTTATAAAGAACGAAGGAAATATATTAAATAAAAATATAATATATTTGGTTGGATCCATCCACCCCTAAATGGTCGGATACACAGTTTTCACGAGCTAAGGCTTTGCTAAAACACACCGTAGACATCTAATACCCATGGCTTAGCTAACTATTAGAAATGAGACCATAATAATTGTTCTTGGCTACATTATAACCACTGAGCCAAAGGAAAGAACACCACACTACCACAGTGCTTGCTCTGAAAGATGTTTTTATCATATACTACTAGAGTGAGATGTTTTGAGTGAACAAGTAAAACAAAAAACCATGTGACATAGGATTCAGAGTGAGATAAACATTGACTTCCAATTACTATAACAGCTTTAAAATTTCTTAAACAGAGCATTGATGTTCAACCTATCATAGCAAAACTGGACCCTTTAATTCCCGTGAGTCTAGTGTTTGTTGGAGATTCCACATCAAAGCCCACCATAGTTGAAGTTATTATCCTGATCTTTTGAAGAAGAAGAATAATAATAAGAACCAAAATATCTTAAAACCGACAGAATCAAATATTTTTTTTCCAGAAAAAGAATTATTTTTTCTATTTACACAATTATTAAGATAAGAATGAAAGAGAATAAGTTTTCTAATTTATTTTCAAGTTTATCCTCAAATTAAGAAGATGATAAAAAATAAAAAAAACTTTAAAAAAAGAATAATTTTAAAATTTATCTTAATAAAAATAAAAATAATTTTATTGTTGGAACAAAAATTTAAAGAAAAAATAATTTTTTTAATATAATTTATGGGAACGCACCTCTAATTGATTTACTAGAATTACAACCACAAGAAAAAGAAAACCGACTATTTCACATCTCTATACAAAAAAAAAATTGTGACTCATCAGCACTATGTTTGTAACAAGAAAAAAGTTGATCAAATAATGACATTTCTTCTGGTCAAAATCGGATATATTGTACACGTGTAACTTAAACAGGTTTCATTTCCAGCTATAAAAGAAGAAAACGTGTTCAACTAAAACTTCAAACAATACCTTCCAACCAAACACCTCTCATCTTCTTCTTCTTCCTCTTCTCCTTATCAACAAATTGCCCACCAAAACAAGAAAGTTTTTTTGAGCAAATTCAACAGCTTTGATGTTCCACGAAGATTTTATGATGATGGGTTCTACTTATCTTCCATCAGTGACGCAATCATCGCAGTTTTATTCGTCCCGAACACCGTGGCCCCGTTCTTTAGATAAGTTATTTGAACAAGCTGTTGCAATTTTCCCTGGAGGAACACAAGATAGATGGGGAAAAATTGCTGCTCATGTCCCAGGGAAAACACCATGGGAAATTCGAGAACACTATGAAGCTTTAATCCATGATGTGACAGAAATTGATTCTGGAAGAGTTGAATTGCCTCGTTATGAGGATGATTATGCAGGTGGCAACGGCGACTCGTTTTCAAGGACTTGGGTTTCTGAGAGTGGGAGAAGGTCGAATCAAATTTCATTTGCATCAAAGTCGAAAAATAATACTGAGGAGAGGAAAAAGGGGGTTCCTTGGACTGAAGAAGAACACAAGTAATTTCCACTTTACACTCTAAAGGAATCTAGAGATGCTTACTTTGTAGCCCATGATTACTAAGTGAACAACTTGACCAGACTGATATTAGTCTGAACACTGACAAGCTACTAATTTTTGTGTCACAGGCTTTTTCTAATTGGATTGAAGAGATATGGAAAGGGTGACTGGAGGAGTATATCAAGAAATGCTGTAATGTCAAGAACACCTACTCAAGTTGCTAGTCATGCTCAGAAGTATTATCTTCGCCTGAACTCAATGAAAAAAGAAAAGAAGAGATCAAGCATCCACGACATAACCACTGTCGAGACCGGGACTGTTCCTCCACCACCACAAAATGATCAATCTAAGGTTGGGTCAGCTTCTGACAGTTCAATGAAAATGGGGATGTCAATCGATCTGCCAAAATCATTTTTCGATCAAGGATATTCTTCATCAGGGTATCAGCACTTGGGCTATCCTATGTAAAGATTACTACAGTATAGATAAAGTTCTTGTAAAATGGGTAATATTAACCAACTTAGGTTTTGCTGTTTCTTCTAATATTCTAGAAAGGATTCGTAGTCTACTAGCTTGCTTTGTATCATTCCATGAACAGGAAATTTCTGTGAAATTGTGAATGTAAACCTAAGTTCAACAACTTACTTCAATTGCTTGTTTCATCCAAGTGACAATCATTTTGCATCAAAAGATTCTTAAAACTATGAATTTTAGTTGCACGTAATAATTGATGTCCATCCTCATCTAACAGCAATTACAATCTAAGATATAAAGGTAGTGCAGCAATCGAATCTAGCATTACAGTATGCTGGAGAAGAGAACGGAAGACAAAACCCGAACTTTTTAAGTATTGAGCATAAACTCGAAGGTCGACACGGGCGTACAGTTTGACAAAGAAGTTTATAATAGCCACTTCCAACTAAGAAAAATGGTGTTCAAAAGCCATAACTGTAACTATTTAGAGAAAGAACAGAGGGTTTGGGGAAAACCCCATGTTACCAAAGATATTGAGAGCTTGCATCCAGCAAGTCGGCACTTCACACCTTTAAAGCATCAATCTTTAACTGAGGTCCTCAGTATCTTGACGTCATGAATAGGTCTGGAAATCAGATAGCACTTCAGTGTCAACATCGATCAATAAAAAGAAAAGGAAACGACAGAAAAAGAATCTGTCCTAAAAGTATTTTGTTACTATCATGATCTTTACTACAAAAGATAAAGGTGTACGAACCTCCTATTTAGTACTCCTATGTAATTAGTATAGAGTTCTTTTTCTTTTAAATAAGATTTCACCTCTTCAAATAAAAAGATCAGGAATTTTTAGCCCCTACCCAATCAAGAATGGATTTTACATGCCAGGAGAAACACAGATACCCTAAGCATTTTAAATATCTAGTTATGTTAAGTAGCTTGCAATAACATATATGGATAGCTGGTCATCTCATGTAACAGATTTTATATTGCACAAAGAGTCTTCGGAAATCACGTTATTACATTTGGGTTCCAGGAAAATAACAAACATAATCTAGACAATCATTAATTGTTCACATTCACTTCTAACCGAAGAGCTCCCACGATAGTCCATGCTCAGGAAGTTGGATGCGTTTCATATTGTTATAGTCAAAAAAACTCAAAAGAAAAGGCATAGCCTACAGAAGCATACCTGTCATTATTATTAGTTTGAACACTGCCAAGTCTTTTGATGATTTCCATCCCTTTACAAATCCTCCCGAAAATTGTATGCTTACCTGAAAAAGTGAGAAATAGTAATGAAATCGAATTAACTTTTAAGTTTGAACTCATAGCAATAGAACTTCTATAGAGCACGAGGTTTCACTCTGTTAAAGTGAGAAGATCTAAGAACCCACGAATCTAATCAATTATGAGATATATACTTCAGGATATGGTACGATAGGGAAACATATGGCCATTTGAAGCTTGGTATGACATAGAGTAAGACTTACTGCGAAGGTCAATTCAGCGTGACACAAATCTCTACTATATGAAAGCATTTATAGCACTCTGAGGATTCTTCCAACTAAGAAATATGACAGGCAACAAGTAATTGACTAAATGAAAGAGGAAAAAAAGTTTATTACCATCCAGTGATGGAGTGGGTGCCAGGGTAATGAAGAACTGACTTCCATTCGTATTCGGACCAGCATTTGCCATGGATAGAATACCAGCTCCAGTATGTTTCAACTCTGTTCTTATCTCATCTTCAAACTTTGAACTGCATAAAGTTACAAAAACTCAGTCAAAGACCAATAAAGAAAAAATACGCTATATAAGCACACCTTCAAATCAAAAGAACCCACATACTTTGCAATAACAGGGAGCTCATGCTAGAGATTGGTAGTATCAATTAGCACTCAAATTCTAAGTTTTTGAATTATCCATGGAGCACAACCTTATCACAATCTTATTAGCCAACGTAGGAGGCCCTCTTGTGGTGACCAAAAGTGATTCCTATCAGTCAACAAAAGAAAAAAGTGTCTCCTAAACAAGAAGAAGTAACTACAGTTTGTTCCAATTTCACTATAATTTCTTCCACTGCAGTGACACTTGGAATTAGGTCAAAACTTATGTCCGCACCCACAGTGGAAGTGGCTAGTAGTTTACCTCAAGAAACCCTCAGTCTCTCTTCATATACATAGCAAAACTACAATGCTACAGTAAGTTTCGTTGCCCTAATTTCATCCTACGCAAAAAAAAAAAAAGATATCTAAAAACTAACTAAGTTTGAGTAAATTAACCATACCCAAATCATAAAAACAACACAAACCCTAGAAATTGAAAGAAGAAGGAAGAAGAATACCCATATATTGATTCTCCACCTCTGCCAGTCCCTGTAGGATCTCCTCCTTGTACAATAAAATCCTAATTCATACAAACACACACAAACAAAATCAGCCCAGCAAAAAATAAGATACTCAAAAAATCAACAACATTAATGAACAAGTACTACCTTAATAATTCGATGAAATTTAACGTTGTCATAATAACCCCTTCTAGAAAGCTCCAAAAAATTTCTGCAAGTTCTAGGTGCATGCTCATAGTATAGCTTAACAAAAAAAATAAAAAATAACCTAGAGTTAAGTAAGTAAGAGAATATAGAGTTGAAATTGAGAGATAAAACAGACCTCGATTGTGAAAGAACCCATGGAAGTTTCCACAGTAACTTCAGGAGCTTCTCCTTCTGTGTTTCCCCACATCTTTACTCTATGAGGGATTGAAACTCCAGAGGTTTTTCCTTATCTTTTTTTGTTAGCAATGGCGCGGCGCTAAATCGAAGGTATATAAAAGACCACCACAGTCGCTAAGGGCACCCGTCCTTTCGTTAAAAACGGACACCTATTGAGTTGAGCTACTGAGTCAACTCAGTGAGCGAGGATTCCGACTTTCCGAGGAATCATGTGCAGATGCACGTGGATTAAGTATGTGTGTGGGGACTGGGGACCACTCTGGACTTGTTGTTGAGAAGAGAGAACGGCTCTTCTCCTCAACTAATTTCTCTCTCCAAAGTTTTGAGTTTTGGGGGAGATTTTAGGTTGTTTGATTTGATGAAACAAAAAACCTAATTTGAGAAATTGATTGATTGAAGAGAAAGGGAGATGACAATAGTGTATGCAGTAGTAGCGAGAGGGAGTGTAGTATTAGCAGAATTTAGTGCTGTATCTGGTAATACAGGTGCTGTTTGTAGAAGGATCTTAGAGAAATTACCAGCTGAAGCTGAAACTAGGCTTTGTTTTTCACAAGATCGATATATTTTTCATATTTTAAAAATCGATGGGATTACTTTCCTTTGTATGGCCAATGACACCTTTGGAAGTAAGTATTTTTTGCTATTGATAAATTTTCTTTATTCTTGATGTTGAATTGTGTAATTATATATCTGGATGGTGATGATTTCTTCAACTTATTGTGTGGGTAGGTTTTGAAATTTTTGATTTAGGGTTCTAGGTAGTGATCGCAGGAGTAACCCAATTTCTTAGAAATTCGACTTTTTTTCAGTTCTTAATTTATTCGTTCTGTCAAAAAAAAAAAAAAAAAATTGGAGGTGATATGTTTTAGAGTGTTGATTGAAGTGAAAGACGTTGAGATTGCGCAGTCGTTTGTTGGTTGTCAGTCTAGAGCTCACATTTTTACAATTTTGCTTGTTTATCAGAGTTTTATTACCAGTAGCGATACGTATGCAGTTCTCCTCTTCGTTCTAGTTTATCAAATGGATTGAGTTATAGAAGCATAATTTGTAACTTGATTGATGTCTTGAGACATGAAAAGGAGAGATGTTCCATGTATTATATTATTGGGTGTAACTGCCTATGAATTGTTTTTGGTGGAAAGCCTTAAGGACATTAATGCTTCATGTAGCATGATTACTTTCCGTATCATTGGCTGATATAGTACAACTGGCAAGATGAGCTCGGCTGTTTTTATCTGTGAAATCTTGAGAATTTCTAATTCTTCATCGCTAAATCCATTCCTTTCATCCCATTCATATAGTTTGTCTTCTCATTAACTATGCCCGAAACATGGTATTTGATCTGGCAGTATGAGACTTGTTATGTTGTTTGAATGTTATACACATATGATATGTTTATGGTGACTATACCGAGTATACTCAAGGTTCCTGTAGTATTACAATTTAATCACTATGTTATATGAGTTATTCATCGGAGCTTTACTTGTTATGTTGCATATCTAGTTGTAGCACATTATGCGGTCTGAGATACATATCTTATATGTTATTATGAACTAATTTCTATCTATCTGACGGTATGATTGTTAATTTGGCTTAGGGAGAATTCCTTTCTCATACTTGGAGGACATTCATATGCGATTTATGAAAAACTATGGCAGAGTAGCTCACTCTGCGCCTGCTTATGCAATGAATGATGACTTTTCAAGAGTCTTACATCAGCAGATGGAATTTTTCTCTAGTAATCCCAGTGCAGATACTCTTGAACGTGTAAGAGGCGAAGTTGAAGAGGCAAGTATCCTTTTTGTGCTAGAATCTTTTCTCAATATTTACTTTTCAAAAATAAAATAAAATACTTTGAGGTTTGTTGTTGTAATTGTAAATTTGAAAGACGTATACCCCTTACTTTATTTAGTTCTTGTTTACACTCTACAAAAGTGGATGGGGTACTTCATGCCTGTCTTCATAGTTTGCTCAAATAGAACATGGAAAGCAATCACCACTTACCAATTGTTGATTTACTTATAATGTTGTGTTCCAGTTACTGTCAATATTGAAATACTCTTTTGGCCTTCATTCCTCTTACTTTGCTTGGTTTGTGGAATAATTGTAAAAAATCATCTTGTCCACTCATCCTTGTATATATGCTGATCACATTATGGTTTGATATTCAGGTACGTACTATCATGGTCGACAATATTGATAAAATACTTGACAGAGGTGATAGGATCGAACTTCTGGTTGATAAAACTGCCACGATGCAAGATAATACCTTTCATTTCAGGAAACAGTCTAGGCGTCTTCGCCGAGCTCTTTGGATGAAAAATGTGAAGCTCTTGTGAGTACCTTCCCCTTTTTTTGTAACGTTAGTATGGCAAAAAATGATTAAAGTTCCTTTCCATGATTACTTTCACCCTGAGTTATCATTGGAGCATCTCACCTTTATCATTATCATGGCACCTAAGGCTATGAAGTGCTTAATTGACTCTTCTTTTCTTTTCATTTTGCAGGGCCATGTTAACAGGTGTGATTATTTTTGTGCTGTACTTGATTATTGCTGCCTGTTGTGGAGGCATCACTCTTCCTTCATGTCGTTCTTGAACTGAAACCTGGTATTAATTGTCTGCAAGGGTGTGCAGTATCTAAAATTCAGAATTTTTGCTTGCCTCCATTATCTCAATATTCGGATTTCTCGAGTGTGATTGCAAACAGAAGCATGTTGTTGCATCCCAAGAGCCTCATAAAAATCTCAGAACTAAAGTTTTATTTGCTCAAGTTCTTTATTACGAGGTCCACTGCATATTTTTGCTGGTCGGTTACTACGTGCAAATTTATCTTCATTTCCTGTAAAATATTGTTGGACTTGCTGTATAGTTTTTACTTTAGTCATGATAAATTGTCAAAGTTCAGCTTGTACTTTCCTTGGGGATTTATGTCTTAAGCTCATGCATGTGCTGGTCGAGTTGTTATTGAGATTCTATGATTTTGTTGTTGATCAACATGATCATGTTTCATACGTCAGTGGCATTAGTATGCATCAAGAAGATTAGACATTTGAAGAAAGAATAGTGAATAAGGTCCAATTCCTCACTTGTATTAGTGCAACATCCACTCATTTTCCACTACACGTTGACCTGATGAATTGAGGGATGCCCACCTGAAATACAGCATCATTTCTTTGATAGTCCTTAGGATTCCTTTTTTGTCTGTATACCAAAGTTTCTCATTAGAACATCAATAGAAACCTGGCAAGAAGAATTCTCATTTCTCAAGATCCTCACTTTTTCACTGGTTTATTTTTAGATTTCTATAATGGCAACTTTTCTCAGGTCTCCAATCTGTTCACCTCTCAAAGCGCCCATCAACAAAGCACCACCAAACTTCTATCCACTTACTGAGACAAATTCAAGGAAACAAACCAAACCCAGAACTCCCAGAACTCAGATCACTTGTAAACTAAAATCTTTCCTAGATTTAAAGCCTAAATCAAAGCCAGAGTTCTTAAATTTCAACTTACCTTTTCACGACAAATCTGATCGTGTAAAATACGACGTAATCATCATTGGTGCAGGTCCAGCTGGTCTTCGTTTAGCTGAAAGAGTCTCTGCATATGGAATTCGAGTTTGTTGCATCGATTATTCACCTCTTTCCATGTGGCCTAATAACTATGGCGTTTGGGTCGATGAGTTTCAGAGTTTAGGTCTTGATGACTGTTTAGACAAAACTTGGCCGATGACTACTATCTTTCTTGGTGATGAGAGAGCTAAGTACTTGGATCGTCCCTATGGAAGAGTTAATCGGAAAGATTTGAAAACAAAGTTGGTAGAAAAATCCGTTTTAAATGGTGTCAAGTTCTTCGAATCCAAAGTGTGGAATATCGAGCACCGTGAATTCGAGTCCGTGGTGTTATGCGAAGATGGGGTGGAACTGAAAGGAAGCTTGGTTGTTGATGCAAGTGGATTTCGTAGTCCTTTCGTGAAATTTAATGAACCAATAAACCATGGATATCAAATTGCTCATGGGATCTTGGCTGAAGTTCAAGAACATCCATTTGATCTGGGCAAAATGGTTTTAATGGATTGGAGAGATGATCATCTAAGAAATGAACCTGTTTTACGCGGTAATAACAATAAGCACCCAACGTTCTTGTACGCAATGCCATTCGATTCAAATTTGATCTTTCTTGAGGAGACTTCATTAGTAAGTAGACCAGTTTTATCTTACAATGAAGTGAAGAAAAGAATGGTGGCTAGGTTAAGACATTTAGGGATCAAAGTGAAGAGAGTAATAGAAGATGAAAAATGTTTGATTCCCATGGGAGGACCTCTTCCTACTATGCCTCAAAGTATAATTTGCCATGGTGCAGCAGCTGGTTTAGTACACCCATCAACTGGTTACATGGTGGCTCAAACTTTAGCTCGATCAACGCTACTCGCCGACGTGATCGCCGAATGTCTAGGGTCGACAAGAATGATTAGGGGGTCTCAAATGCATCAAAGAGTTTGGAATGGTTTATGGCCTATGGATAAAAGATGCAGTAGAGAGTATTATCGGTTTGGTATGGAAACTCTTTTGCAGCTCGACTTGAAAGGAACCAGAAAGTTTTTTCATGCGTTCTTTGATTTAGATCCTTACTATTGGCAAGGTTTTTTATCTTCAAGATTAAACATCATGGAGCTTGGGATGTTGAGTTTGTCTTTGTTCAGTCATGCTTCAAATAGTACTAGGATTGATATTGTTACCAAATGTCCTTTGCCTTTGGCTAAAATGATTGGCAAACTAGTCACTACGGCAATTTAATCGAAGCCATTATCAACCGATTCAATAAAATCTATGTATATTTGGGGTGTCAAAGTTGCGAGGATATAGTCATTAGTCATACGATCTAGCTAAGGCCTATGCCACTTGTTTATGCCAAAATTCCCATTGACGTTAACAACCAATGATTTAATGACAATACAGTAAATATAAGGATCCTAATTTACAATTTGATTCATAGAATCTCTTTTAAACCCAATGATTTGATAAATATTTTAACAATTCATTCAATTACAGATCATAAATCTGATCAAATTACAGTTACAAATCCAACATCTTTAAAAATCAAGAACATGAATCATGTGGTTCCCGTCTCTCAATTCTAATCTTACACAGTATATACATACCTAATGATCTTTTTTCCTCTGCTTTGATAAATCTTCCTTAGCCTTTCTTCCTTCAATTTTCCGACCCCTTCTCTGTTGAATGCTCTCTGCTATTTATAGATTTATTAGTGGGTCCCTCTTATCCCGATGCCCTCTTTCGTTCTCCTTACTATCTTTGGATCGGGATGATTATACGATTGACAGGTCATGCCTTTTGCTTTTTGGTCCGTTACCTTGTATGATTTACACGTGTTCTTCGTTCCTTGAGAATCAGCTTTGTCCCGATCATAGGTGTCAATCATGCGGTTAAAGTAAATAAAAGTAATTATTGCTTTTACTTTCCCGCTCCACATTCATTATTATTCTTACTTTCCCGCTCCACATACATCATTACTTCTACTTTCCCGTTCCATAAGCATTTAATGCTATCTGTTTCGATCAGTGTGATATTACTTTCCTGATCTTACGTGTCGATCATGCAGAGATTTACTCAGTCTTTCACATCTGTCCTTGTTCGATCCTTCGATTTGGCTTTGATTTTGTGCTTCTCATTCTTCTTAGTTTCATTGTCTCCTTCGTTAATCGTTTTACACGTGTCGTCCTTCTTTTATTTCCTAACAACTTGCCCCCTTCTTCTTCTTTTTTCGAAAACTTTTAACGGTCGATCCGAGGTTTTGAAAAAAGTGGAAGAACAGTTATTACTTTCTGTTTTATTGTTACTTCTTTTCACACGTTACGCGAACTTTTCGCAAGCAGTAACTTCTATTATCACGTTTGTGTCAGTTACCCTTTTTTCGAGGAAATCAAATCTTTGCCTTAATTAATGCCTTTTCAAATTGTGACGGTTTCTATTCTTTGCTTTAAATACGATGCGATCTTTTTCACTTTTGTTTTTACCTCTTAAAGTTGCTGCTATTTATCTTCCTTGAATTTTTCAAATACTTTCGTTCTCCCAACTGTTCAGGAGCTTTTTGCATCAATCACATTTATTCTACCTTTGATTAAGTAATTGTTTATCTTCTTTCTCCAGGTATGTTTGAGGATTTTTTACCTTTTGTATCCAACTTTAATATTTAACCATGATTAGCTTTTAACAGATATGATTGAACTGATTCCTACACATATTGATCCTTTGAAATTTCCTTTTCAGATAAAACGACACGTCTTCCAGAAATTCCAATGCTGCTAGTGATCACCAAGAGTCTGGAAGATCTTCAAGAGTTCCTTCTTTTAGGTATGTCGTGTCTCGACCTGCTCGGAATCCACCTCCTGAAGCTTCTATAGCCGCTAATCCGGCCCCTATAAATAAGCGGTCTCAAGCGACTTATAGTTACCAGTCGATGAATATTGAAACTTTTAAGACAAAACATGCTCTTGAAGATTTTAAAGTCTCGTTCTTTGATAGAAATACTGATGTATTAACTTTAAGTGCGATGCAAAGCTTTAACTATTCTTCCAATAGTTTACTGATTTCTGCTGGTGCTTTGGAGGCCGGGCTTCGTATCCTTTTGTATGAAGAAGAAAATCTTTTTCAATATGAAGTCCTTGCTACTCGTGGTGATTCTCCTCATGGACTTGCTCGATCCATTACTCAGTATAATGGAAATTGGTGGCGTATTCTTGATGAGTGTAGTCTCCGAAGCGAAGGGCGGACTAACCTTACTTGCTACGTTCCAGATTTTACAGAACGTAGCAGTTATGTTGAAAATTTTCACACTACATATGGAGATTGCATTACCAAGAAGAATTACGTGAAATGGAGCGTTAGCCCCATTCGCAAATGTCTTTCGGGATTTCCCTTATTATATGAAGTCGATGATCCCAAAATCAAATATGTTCCCCACACCAAACTTGATTTTCCCACAAAAGAAAGAATTCGTCAGGATCATGACTATAAGTGGTACCGTACTCCAATTGTAATTGAAGGTCCTTGGATTTACGGTAATATCTCCAAAGATGCAATTCAAGGGCTTCGTAATCGTTTCCCAAGCTACTGTCCTTGGCGGTTAAATTTTGAGGACTATAAGTTTGATTATAAGGTTCGTATTATCCTTTATTTCAATATTGTCCCGAACTACCATTGAATTTTTTCTTACGGGACAAATGTTTGTGTTTCAGGTTGAACCCAATTCTGAACTTCACAACGATGTTCCTCCTCCTCCTCCTCGCCCAAGTCTTGGTATTCAAATCGTTGAAGGTAGGCAAAGAGTTGAGGAAGAAGTTGTTGAAGGTAAGGGAAAACGAAAATTAGTTTTTCCTGAAGAAAAGAAAAAGAAAAAGTTGAGAAGACCAACGTATCCTTCCGAAGTAGAGGAAGGGGAAATTAGAGATTATTCACTTGGGGGGTCCAGCAGTTCCGCTCTTATCACTGCTACGGGACAGGACGCTGAAGGTTCGGTCCGTACAGTAGTGTCGGGATAGCATGTTATCATCAATGTTGTTCCTGTTAGCGTGGGGGAACCAATTCTTTCTTCGGAGCAGCCTTCAATAACCCAATCCATTTCTGAAGTTGTTCCTACCACCACTGCTCCCACCATCATCTATGATTCCTTTTCTCTCCTTCCTTTTACCTTTGACATAGAGTCCACTGCTCCATGTAGCGGTTTAATAACAGTTTTTACTGGATTACCTCAAGAAGAAGCAGACGATATTGTTATTGAGGAAGAAACTATAGAGGAAGTGAACGAAGCTGTTGCCATTGAAGAAAATATTGAAAACGAAAATGTTGTTGTGGAGGAACAAAGAAACGAGATTTCTGAAGGGGCAAACGTTGAAAACATAGTTCCAAGTGCTTCAACTTTAGTTGTTCCTAATGTTCCGAGCCCCGTTGGGGATGAAAATGCTCCTGGGGTCATTCATGCATCAAATGCCCCCATCGGGACATTAGTTCAATCTACCGCTCCTGCTGATGATAGCGATGACGAGATGCTTGATGCTGAACCCTCCATTCAATGGCCCTTCTCTGAAGAGGATGAGGGAATCACTCTAGCAGGCGAAGAAGATGAAGCCTTTCAATGGTTTGTTTCTAAAGGATTTCTGAATACTTCCGCTCAGCACGATTCATCGAAATCCGATAGTGCTTAAATGGCTAGGTTGCGGACTTCATTCGGTGCTGCTTCACTGGATAGTACTCAGGACGCTTGGTTCGAAAGCGAGTATTTCGATCAATCGTACCCGCTCAGACTTCCTTCTTCTTTAAATGAAGTTATGACTGTTGCAGAGGGTCCGTCGTACTCTTTTTCACAGCAAGCTCTCGCTCAGCTTAAATATGGTACCGATTGTATATTTGCAGCGTACAAATTTTATAAGGCTCGGGCCGTAATGATGGAGCTGATGCTCAAGAATGAAGTAACAAAGGCAAAAAGCGGAAATGAAAATTTGCAGCGAGAAATTGAAAATCTCAAGCAGCAAAACAACAATCTTCAACAACAACTTCAACAACAACAACAACAACAACAACAACAACTTCAAAATTTTGAGAATCAAAATCAAAAGCTTCAAGATCAGAATCAAGGTTCGCTCCTTGCCTCTTAGTTTGTATTACATTTTGGGTTTGTACCTCTATAGGTTAGATCGTACTTATATTGGGTACGAACCTATAGTTCGTTTTTTTTTTTTAAAAGTTTTGCAATTCATTTATGGGTTCAGAGGGAGACTTGGAACCCCTGTTTAGGTTCCAGCGTAGGATGACTCAGTTGAACAATCATGCAAGAGAAGTAAATATGGATATGAAACTGGTTAAGAAGAAATTAGCACAGTTGTCCGATAGTATTGAGTTGAATACTTGGAGACGTAATATAGCTGAATCCAAATATCAGGAAGTTCTGAAAACTTTAACCTTTAAAGAAGCAGAGTTTAAGTATGTAACTGGAGGTATATGCTTGAGTTATATGCTTGTTTTATTGAAGGTATTGTATGGTTTATCTGATATTCATTCTGGTTTTCAGTGCTAGAAAGGAAGATTAGTGAAGCCAATGGACGAGCAACAGTGGCAGGAGCTGAACTCAACATTGCAAATAACACCATAGCAAATATTACAGAAGAGCTGAAAACTTCAGAGAAAAATGTGGCTCTGTATACAATCAAGCTTCGAGATTCGCAATCTCAGTTGAGTGCTCAAGAACAGGAAATTATAAAAGTACAATCAAGGTCAGATGAGCTGTTAAAGGAATTAAATGCTGAAAAAGAGAAAGTAGAGAAGGATCAGCAAAAGATTAAAGATATTCTCCAACTGAGACCACTCGACCGATCTCATCACTTGAAGCAGAAATTGATTATAGGCACGCTTATATCATCTGGGTGAGACAAGATGCCAAGGCAAAAATTGTGATGTCATTCAATTCTGCCTTGAAGCGTGCTCAAGCCGATCCTTCTGTTGTGAATGGTCGTGCTACCGTCCCGATAGTTCCTCCTCAACCGTCCCGACGGTCCAACTCTGAAGCCTAGTTGTACTTGTTTTTGGCTCTAATGTTCATAACTTCATTTTTTGATATTCTGTTCTTGTGTCCCGATGCTTTGCTATTTTGAAGTTTGACTTATTGTAGGTGAAAACATCATTTTGTGATCTTCCACTTTTTTACTTGAATGTGCTCTGAATATTGTTCCTGCACAAAATATGATATTTATGAAATCTTTAGGTTAATCATATTGTTTCATGAGTACAATGGATTGAAGTGTATATACCTCAAAACATGTAATTCGAGATCCCACACATATGAAACAAACCCGGGACAGGGGTAAGATACAGGGTTGGTCCCGAACGTACTCTGAAATTGATAACCATAAATTAGGTATGCCTTCTTTATTAGAACTTTTGAACTATTAAATTTCTAAAAGGACATTTACCTCTTTGGTATTAGGATTGAATTTTGATTATGTCGCCAATCGGAGCCTTTTCCAGAATGTTGTTCCTGGATTTGAATTTTGATTATGTCGCCAATCGTAGCGTTTTCCAGAATATGTTGTTCCTGGATTTGAATTTTGATTATGTCGCAAATCGTAGCGTTTTCCAGAATAGTTGTTCCTGGATTTGAATTTTGATTATGTAGCCAATCTTAGCGTTTTCCAGAATAAGATGTTCCTGGATTTGAATTTAATTGTAAGTATAAACTCACAAAGAATTTTAGTGTTATATAAAGGATTGGATAAAGACTTTAATACCTGTGTTGGCCACCATAGTTGTGCTGTTCATTATAGATAATAAAGCTTTAAGTATTGTGCATTCCAAGGATGTTGTAAGGTGTTTCCTTGCATATTTCGGAGATAATACGATCCTTGTCCCGCTGATGCTTGTATTATATATGGTCCGTCCCAAGTTGGTGCGAACTTTCCAGCACTTTTGTCCCGATGGTATTCTGGGATTTGTCGTAAAACATATTGTCCTTGGACAAAGTTTCGTGTCTTGACCCTTTTGTGATAATCGCGTGCCAACCTTCTTTGATAATTCTCCATTTTCTGGAGTGCCACTTCTCGTTTTTCTTCTAAATCATCCAACTTTTGTAACATTAAATCCGTATTTAAATTTTTCTCCCACGCTTCTGTTCTAGTCGTGGGTAGAATGACTTATGTTGGTATGACTGCTTCTGTCCCGTATGTGAGAAGGAATGGTGACTCTCCAGTGGACTCTTTTCTTGTGGTGCAGTACGCCCATAATGTATTATGCAATTGTTCACACCAACGCTTGTGATAACCATCCAATGTCTTCTTCATATTTATTGCAATTGTTTTATTTATGGATTCAGCTTGTCCATTACTTTGGGGATAGAATGGTGTGGACTTGTATTGCTGAATGTTATATGCTTCAAACAACATATCGATGTTCTTTCCTTGAAATTGATGTCCATTATCAGAAACTATGGCTGCTGGGATCCCAAATCTGCATATGATATTTTCAAATAAAAATGTGAACACATCGGAATCTCTGATCTGAGAGAATGCTTTAGCCTCTACCCACTTGGTGAAATAATCGGTAGCCACTATTAAATATTTCCTCTTTTTGGTTCCGTCAGCTAACGGACTAACAATGTCTACCCCCCATTTTGCGAATGGCCACGGACTGAGTATGGAATTTAGCTCTGTGGCAGGTGCTTTGATTTTCTTTGCGAATCGTTGGCATTCTTCACACCTTCGTACCATGTTTTCTGAGTCCTTTTGCATGGATATCCAATAATAGCCTTGAGTTTTGGCTTTCAATGCAAGTGATCGCCTTCCACTGTGGTTTCCCGCATCCCCATAATGTATTTCTTTGAGTATCCAAATTCCTTCCTTTTGTGATAGGCATCGGGATAATGGCCCGAGGAAAGATTTTCGATATAAAATTCCATCCCGAAGCTGGTAATTATCTGATTTGAGTTGAATTTTTCTTGCTTCTTGAGAATTGGAAGGTAATACGTTATCTTGTAGATATTGATGGATCGGAAACCTCCAATCTGATTCACTTGGTTGAACATGTATTTGTTGTGGCATAGATGGAGCATTTCGTATCGTGGGATTATTAATTTCTTCTGTCATATTTTCTTCTATGTTATGAAGTGCTCTTATTTGGATGGATGGTTCATATATCCTTCCGAATTTTATTGTTGTAATATTAGGGTCGTTTACCATGGAGGAAATGAATGCCAAAGCATCAGCATGTCTGTTTTTGTCTCGGGATAGATGCCGAAAAATAATGTTTGGGATTTGATTTGCCAGAATTTGAACAAGATCTTTATATTGTGCTAAATCTGCATCAAGTGTTTGATATTTTAATTCGACCTGTCGAATTACTAACTGTGAATCACTTGTGAGTCGAACATTGCTGATTCCTAGTTCGATGATGAGTTTTAAAGCATGAACTACAGCTTCATATTCTACTATGTTATTTGTATGTTCTTCAAATTCAAGACGAAACGAATGCGTCATTCGCCCTCCCATTGGTGCAGTTATCACAATGCCAATTCCTGCTCCTTCTTTGTTTCTGGACCCATCAACAAAGACTTCCCACCTTTGAGAGTTTGTTGAGTTCAGAATATCTTGTGGGTCCTCTTCCTCGTACCTTGGTAATCCTTGAATTTCATATTCTTCTTCAATCGGGAAATCTGTAAGAAAGTCAGCTAAAACTTGAGATTTTTACGCGGTTTGCAACTCATAAATGATGTTGAATTGTTCTAGCTGGGCGTTCCATGTAGTGATCCTTCCCACTTTTCCTGTATTCTTCAATACTGATTATAACGGTGCCTTGCTCGGGACACGAACATAGTGCGTGAGGAAATAGGTACGTAACTTTTGAGTGGCAAAGACCAATGATAAGATGAGTTGTTCAATTTTAGTGTAATTTCTTTCTGCCGAATTAAGGGTTTTACTGATATAGTATATCGGTTTTTCTGTTTTCTCATTAGTTCGTACCATCACTGCACTGATTGCATCTTCCGTTGCCGCTGTATATAAAGTTAATGTCTCTTCTGGTTCCGGTTTCTGTAACGCTGGCAATATAGCTAGATGTTTTTTTATGCTTTGAAAAGCTTGTTCACATTGATCGTTCCGTTTAAATTTATTTTTCTTCTTGAGTATATCAAAGAAGGGTTTGCACTGTTCTGATGATCTGGCAATAAATCTGCTTAAAGCAGCCAGACATCCATTTAACTTCTGCACACGTTTAATACTGCTGGGTGATGGCATATCTGTTATTGCTTGGATCTTTGCTGGATCAACTTCAATTCTATTTTTTGTAACCAAGTAACCCAAGAAACGTCCCGAAGTAACACCAAAAGTGCACTTATCCGGATTAACTTTCATCTTGTATTTCCGTAATGCACCAAAAATTTCAGCGAGGTCTTGAAGATGGTCGATATATAATTTGTTTTTTACCAACATATCATCCACATAAACTTCTAATATTTGTTCGATCCAAGGTTTAAAAATTGCATCAACCAATCGTTGATATGTTTCTCCCGCGTTTCGTAATCCAAACGGCATCCTGGTATAGCAATACAACCCCCGGGGAGTGAAGAACGCTGTGTGTTCCTGATCTGCTTCAGCAAGTGCAATCTGATTGTATCCCGACTGACCATGCATAAAAGATAATGCCTCATGGCCTTCTACAGCATCTACCAACTGATCAATGTTAGGAAGTGGATAACTATCTTTTGGGCATGCTTTATTCAAGTTGGTGAAGTCTATACAGATTCTTACTCCACCGTTTTTTTTTTGAACGATCACCATGTTAGAAATCCACGTTGGGTATCGCACTTCTCGAATGAATCCTGCACTCAGAAGCTTTGCTAATTCCTTTTCGACTGGATCGTGATACTCCGGTGCAACCTTTCGTATTCGTTGTCGAAATAGTATAACATCGGGACGTATTTGTAATTCATGATGTACAATACTCGGATCTATTCCGGGCATATCCTCCATTTTCCATGCAAATATATCTACAAAATCACGAAGTAACTTGATTAAACTTTGCTCCATGTCTTCTTTCATCAATGTTCCAATTCGCACTTGCTTAGGCCATTCTGAAGTTCCAATATTTACAATTTTAGTTTCTTCTATAGAAGTGAAAATTGGTTTTGGATTCCCGATCGAAGTTGGAGTTCCCTTTAATTGCTATAAGGGTCCTTCGAACTGCTGACTTGTTGAATTTTCTTGACTCTTGCTGCTTTCTCCTAACTCATTTGTTGACTTTTGTTCGGTGTTTCTTTTCAAACACTGATTGATATCATCTTCCTTTGTTTCGGTCCTACGGTTTTTCTTCCTTTCACGCTGTTGTTGTTCCTGCTCTTCATGCATTCTTACCTCTGCCATTATACAAAACTTCGCATCATCTTGATCTCCCTTGATCTCCATTTCTCCTTGTGGTGTTGGAAATCGTAAATATTGATGATAAGTAGAAATTACACCTTTCAACTGGTGAACCAACGTCTCCCAATTATTGCATTGTACGGAGATGGAGCATCTACTACACTGAATCTTGTTGAAATGTTAATCGGTCCAACTGATACTTGCAAGTCTATATCTCCTTCTCGTCTTGAGGCCATTCCATTGAACCCATAAATAACATACCGGGATGGGATTAATTGATCTTTTGTGAGTCCCATTTTGCAAAACGTGTCATAAAACAATACGTTCAAGGAACTGCCCCCATCCATAAGAATTTTTCTAACATTCCACCCTGACATTGGAAATGTAAGGACTAAGGGATCATTGTGCACCTCAATTTCTTGATTTACTTCCCGTGCTGAAAAAGTTAAAGGGGATGCCATCCAGTCTTCCCAGGCTTCCGTTATCCTTCCCGATACCTTAAAAATTTCATGATCTCGAATCCTTTTACACAACTTTTTACTAATTGCAGCGTTCATATCTGTATCTCGTTTCTCTGAGAAGAATATCATATTAATGGTATGTTCGTTATATGGAATATGCACTGCTTTGCCTTTGTCGGGTCTGGCTATTGGTTCGTTCCTTTTGAATATATTCTTTCAATTCTCCTGCATCTATCATTTTTTGTACCAGCATAATAAAATTCCTGCAATTTTCTGTTGCGTGCCCTTTATAACAGTGGTACTCACAATAATCTTTTGAACGTTGCGTGAAATCAGGTTGATTGCCTTTTGATGATGGCCATTGAAAATCTGGTTTAGCTTTTATGATTTTGAATAATTCAGTATATGAGATATTGAGTTTTGTAAACACTCTTTCTTGAAATCGCTGCACAAAAGTTTTATTATCCCCTTGCCGTGGGCGCTTTGATTCTTTTGGTTCTGATTTATGAGGAAATTTCTTTTGTTGTTCTGGTGATACCTCAATTGAATTTTTCCTTTTCATGTTTCCTTGATTTCGTGAACTACTTCTCGGACCTTGTTCCTACACATCTTGTAATCTTGCACATGTTTCTATTATCTCTCTGAGCTGTCCCTCGATCTTGGGATTGTTACGAAGAATTTCAATAAAAAGCTGACATTTTCGGTCAGCGATTCCCCACTTGTAATGATTTATTCCTGTACTTGAGTCAACATCTCCAATTGCTTGACAAACCGTATGCCATCGGGCTGTATAAGACCGGATCGTTTCTTCTGGCCACGACGTGAGGGAATATAATCTATCTATTCCCGAATCAACGGGCTTGTTGTACATGTAAGCTTCAAGAAATTTCCTCACTAGTTGTGAATAGCATTCAATGGAACTCTCTGGCAACCTATCATACCATAACAATGTTGAACCTGTTAAACTCGAAGGGAAACATCGGCACATTATTGTTTCATGTCCGTCCCATCGTGACATCACTCGATTGTAATACTTTAAATGTGAGGTCGGGTCCTTCGTACCATCATAACATTCAAACACAGGGATATTGTACTCTCTTGGCAATGGAACACACGTCAACCGCGGAGCCAGCGGTGTGCGCTTAGCCTCTTTCAACACTTCTTCTATTCTTCCCCCTTCTTTATTTTTTAGTCCTTTTATCTCTTCTTTCATTTGCTTCATCGCTTCCATACATTTTTGCCATTGTGCACGTTGAATTTCATGATTTTCCCGCTGCCTCCTGGCTCGTGATGATGATCCTACTATTACCATTCTCTGATCTTGATTTTCCCTTTCATTTCTGGGTGCACGCCTTCCAGAAATTATTTCTTGACTTCGTGATCCAGTTACAGCCTGTCTCTGTTCACGTTGAATTGTATTTTTTAAGGCTTGATTTTCTCTGGTTAATAATTCAATTTTATCATGACTGGCCCTCTATTCTCTTCTTATTCATTCATTTCTCTCATCAGATTTTGAAGATAATTTACATCATTTGTTGAGTTCTCATGATGTGACAGCTGATTTTGTGATATGGCATTTGGTGTTAATTCATGGATAGGTGAATGATTTCCTATATCACTCTGTTGTTGTTCTGGATCACTCTCAACTTCCCTTTGTCTGTAACTTTGCATATCGTTACTGTCTTGGTTCCCAGAGCCTGCTTCTTGAGACATATTTCTTCTGGATTTGTTGATTATTTGCCTTCTTCTCTTGGATTCTTATGATCTTTTAAAAGTTAGCCAAATAACCTCTCAACAGATTATTAAAAAAAAAAGAAAATGACAGAAACTAGCTTTATGATTTTTTTTTTAAATATGTTTATGATCAAACATTTAAACAGACTCATTTAAATTTGAAAGTTTTTCCTTTTCAATGAGATACCATTTCCATTTTTCATGTCACAAAAAGGTTATTACGCGAAAAAATCACTTGCTGAGTCAAGTTAAATTAAGCCAGAATGCTGCTTAAAACCTCCAAATTCTTTTTACTGAATTTCTTTATCTTTGAAATACATCAATAATAGAAAAATCCATTTTTCATGAACAGGTAGGATAAATCCTTTAACCCATCCCTGTTTCTAGCGCCAAATTGTTTATTCCAAAATTCCCATTGACATTAACAACCAATGATTTAATGACAATACAATAAATATAAGGATCTTAACTTACAATTTGATTCATAGAATCTCTTTTAAACCCAATGATTTGATAAACATTTTAACAATCCATTCAATTACAGATCATAAATCTGATCAAATTACAGTTAGAAATCCATCATCTTTAAAAATCAAGAACATGAATCATGAAGTTCCCGTCTCTCAATTCTAATCTTACACAGTATATACATACCTAATGATCTTTTTTCCTCTGCTTTGATAAATCTTCCTTAGCCTTTCTTCCTTCAATTTTCCGACCCCTTCTATGTTGAATGCTCTCTGCTATTTATAGATTTATTAGTGGGTCCCTCTTATCCCGATGCCCTCTTTCGTTCTCCTTACTATCTTTGGGTCGGGATGATTATACGATTGACAGGTCATGCCTTTTGCTTTTTGGTCCGTTACCTTGTATGATTTACACGTGTTTTTCGTTCCTCGAGAATCAGCTTTGTCCCGATCATAGGTGTCAATCATGCGGTTAAAGTAAATAAAAGTAATTAATGCTTTTACTTTCCCGCTCCACGTTCATTATTATTCTTACTTTTCCGCTCCACATTCATTATTATTCTTACTTTCCCGCTCCACATACATCATTACTTCTACTTTCCCGTTCCATAAGCATTTAATGCTATCTGTTTCGATCAGTGTGATATTACTTTCCCGATCTTACGTGTCGATCATGTAGAGATTTACTCAGTCTTTCACATCTGTCCTTGTTCGATCCTTCGATTTGGCTTTGATTGTGTGCTTCTCATTCTTCTTAGTTTCATTGTATCCTTCGTTAATCGTTTTACACGTGTCGTCCTTCTTTTATTTCCTAACACCACTTACACACAACTGTGACGTGGTTGCTATCTAAATACTCATCTTAGGAACGACGAATCCACATTAAATTTGATGCAAAGATCCAACGGTTATAACTTGTCATGTTACTATTTTTATTTTTATTTTATTTTAAAAAAAGAAACGAATATATACATCTCAGAGAAGGTTGAGTAAGGCCAAGTCCTATGCATGGGTCAAATTGGCTAGTTTGCCATGTCATGGCAAACTAGCCGCACCACTATGGAAAAATCAGTAAGCGATATAGATTTTATTGAGAATCTAGGTCTCCAACGACCAATTCTCCTTCGTCTATTAATACCTCATTCTCCTTTACAATTTTTCACAATTTCTTTCACAAAATTTTCTCTAAAGTTTAACTCTACGAATTCTTCTGTCACAATGAATTTATTAAGGAATAAAAGAAACAAAAATGACAAACATCAAATTCAAGCACCCCAAAGAGTTGAGTGGACTGGAATCAGAATAAAGACGTGGAGTTCCAATATGCAAAACTTCAAACGGGCGTTGGTGTACTCGATGAGCATATATCTGGCTACCAAGAGAGAAATCAGTATACTTGCTATGGAATTTTTATCTAGACATTAAGAAAGAAAGAATTAAGACTCAACCATGCTCTCTCAATTTTCTCTCTCCTCACGGAACTCTTAATTTTTCTCTTGTTCTTTCTCTTTGATCCATCTTCAATCATGGAGGAACACCCAAAATCAGTTCCCACAACAATCATTATCCCTGAAAACCACCCAAATAAAAAAACTAAACAGTCTTTTCTAGATATTACAAGGAAGAGAACTCATGAATCTTCCAAACTTGATGTCAAACAATTGTGTCAAGCTCACAAATCCGTTGGTAGATACATTGTAGACATCAGTGATGATCTATTTGAGGAAGCCAAGGAGGAGATGAAATACGCTTTAGTGGGAAGACTTGATTTCAAGGGACTAAAGTTATTAGAGGTCAAATCTAGCCTTATAGGCCAATGGAAATTGAGTGGATCTCATCACTTCATCCCCATGGAAAAAGGTTACTTCACGATCGTGTTAACTAATGAGGATGATAAAAGAAAGGTATGGTGTGAAGGTCCATGGATGGTAGGCAACCAAGTGCTTCGAATTCAAGAGTTCCAGCCTAATTTTAACCCACTCAATCAAAGAACATCAAGAGCGTTAGTATGGTGTCATCTTCCTAGTCTCCCTTTAGTTTACTGGACAGAAAAAATATTGATGTCAATCTGCACAGCATTAGGAACCCATGTTGCAGTCGATTCAAGGATGCTAAAGAGAGAATACGTTTACTATGATAGTGTGTTGGTGGATGCCGACTTCGCCGAGGAGATTCGCATGAGATTCAAGTTAATGTTGGTGGTCAGGCATTTCTCCAAGCTGTACAGATTCCTAAAATCCCAAAATATTACAAAAACTGTAAGATAATCGGCCATGTTTTTGCTGAGTGCAAAGAGGTCAAAGGAATCAGTAGGGGTAAGCAAAACACTAAGGGAGAGGCTGATATCACAGGTAGATCAGCACATACACCAGCTACCAATCAGAATAAGGTTGTACTTCTGAAAGCGACCGGACAGCCAACGGACAGAAATGCAGATATGGCAACATGCAAAAATCCAGACAAGTCAGTAGGTAACAACGACTACTCTAAGATTTCAAAGTCAAAGTCTGCTATAGATATCAGGAAAGTGATGGAACATGATATATGCGAGTGGGAGGAAGAGAGAGTGAGGAAATTAGCCCAATGGGAAACAACCATGAAGACACAGCTATAGTGTGAGAAACAGAGACATGGTACCGATTCACGTGCACACATAACATGTGGTAACTCAGTAGTGGATGTGCCAAAAGCAACACAGCCGGAAGAAAAGGTTCTTGGCGAGTGGATTTCCTTCAAAAGAAAGAAAGGCGCAGGCAAAAAGGAAAAAGGAAAGCAATTACATAATCATTCAGCAAACCCATATGATATTCATGAAAATGATCAATCGGTTGAGGAAGGTGCAAATCCTGCCATCCCCCCTGGATTTGAATCCCATAACAAGTTTCATGATTTAGAAGAAGAAGAAGAAGAAGGGGAGAAAGTCACTTCCCAGATAGCTTTGAAAGACTCAAAATTAAGCATCACAAAGTCGTCTACGTCCAAGACAATTGCAGGAATTGGTATGAAATTGAGTATCAAATACAAAGGTAAAGGTTTGGGCTCCCTTAAGCAAAAGCTTACCAAATCCAAAGTTCCAAAAAAAAATCTCGGCAGATAAACTCGTCGAGTTTGGTTCTTTATGGGGCTTAGAATTTCCACCTTTAAAGACTAATCGTGAAGAAATGCTTAGAGATCTCGCAAAAAACCACGATGACTTAATTGTAGAAGATGTTTGACGAGTCAGCTAATTGACAATAGGCAAGTTTTGCTTTTTGTCTTTAGTTTTCTGGTTTTTATTTTTGTTTTTGTTGGCGTTTTGCTCTTTGTTGGTTGTATTCGCTCGTACACGGCTTGTGTGCTTTTTAATCTATTCTCTTTGAACGATAATTTTTTTTTTATCTAGACAACTCACTGAAGCTCATCTTAATAATAATTCTTATTAAAGGGATCTATGTTGCCAGAGGAGCCCCTCATATTAACCATCTTCTTATTGCAGATGATTGCCTCATATTCACCCATGCTAATCTTAGTAGTATTTATAATCTTATTGATTTGCTAGATAAATTTAGTAATCAATCTGGCTAGATTATAAACTTTGATAAGTCATCAATTTTATTCAGTATTAATCTCGATGAAGAAACCTGCATTGCTTTCGAGATATTATTGGATTTAAAAGTATGGATAAGAAGAAAAAAGTACATATGGTCGTCTCTCCTTATAGAACGGTCTAAAGTTACAGCTTTTGGAGAGGTAAAACAAGTCTTTGAGAGAAAACTATCAATATGGTATTCCAAGACTCTTACTCAAGCCAGAAGATTGATTATTGCTAAACATGTTCTTAATTCTGTGTCGTAATATCAAATGAGTATTTTCAAGATGCCCAAGACCCAGCTCAATCAGTTGAACACTATTCAAAGAAGATTTTTTTAGGGATATAACACCAACAGAGGTGTTAATCTTATTTCTTGGCTAAAGCTTTGCAGATCTAAATGCAATGGTGGGTTAGCTTTTAGGGATCTAAAAGGATTAAATCATGCTCTTTTATCTAAACTAGCATGGATGAGTGTAGATTTTTGACGTTAAGTATTTAAAGGTTAAAAATCTTCTTCATGACACTTAAGAAAGGAAAATGCTTCTTGGGTTCGGCAAGGTTTGGAGCTTGGAAGAATCATCGTGCAGCAAAACTACTTTAAAATAGTGCACAGTGGTAAGCAAGCACACATTTGGCTTGATAGGTGGATCAAAGGAATGTCAAATAGATTAACCCCATGCAGTGATTCTGACCTCCAGTTTACTCATGTATTTGAATTGGTTATTCATAATAGTAACAATTGGAATATTATTTTGCTACAGTTTTTGTTTGAACCTCCTATAGTCGACGAACTTAAAAGAATTGAGATATCATATCAATAAGAAGACGAGCTAATTTGGTTGCCAGCAAGAGATGATTTTTTTTCCATCAAGAGTGCTTACAGTAGCATTATAGGTAACAAGATTCAATAAGTACAAGGTGATGGTCAGATTGCTAGCAAGGTCTGGAAACAACTATGGAAAAATGGTGCACCCCATAAAATTAAGATGTTCACTTGGAAATGCTTGAAAGAAATCATTCATAGTAAAAGAAAGCTCGCAACTTTAAACAGACATCATGACACTATCTGCAGCATATGTAATCAAGAAGAAGAGAACATCGAACATTTGCTGATTGACTGCAGACATTCTAAGGCAGTTTGGAGACTGCTGAATATTAGAATTGAAGAAATTGGCAGCAGAGAAATCTCAGTCAGAGATTGGGTTCTATCTTGTTTCACTTCTGAAGGTGGTAATACTCGATATGAGCAACAACACTGGCAACTAGCCCTGATGACAGGCTGCTGGATCATTTGGAAGGAAAGATGCGAATGCATCTTCTAAGAGAAATCTCTAAACCCTTTTAACACTTTGTCTAGAATAAGATTCCATTTGAACAACTTTAATTACTGTCATGATATTGATACAGTTAGCTCCAGACACACCCATATATCTTCAACTACAAATAATGCTTTTTGGTTACCTCCTCCTGTTGATTATTGCAAAATCAATATTGATGCCTCTTCTGAATACAATCCTAACTGCATTGGTACCAGAATGGTACTTCGAGTTTGCGCAGGTACTTGCAAAGGCATCAAAGGAAGCTATGTAGAAAGGATTCTAGACCCAAGACAGATGAATGCATGGCGTTAAAGGAAGCTGTTTGTTGGTCTTTATATTTGAGATTGGATAGAGTTATCTTTGAGGAAGATGCTGAAGTGGTTGTTAAATCAACAATATCAAATGAATCTTTAGTGAGATGAGAGAGTAAAAGCATTATTAGAGGGATCAAACTCTTGTTAGCTTCTTTAAACTCTTGGAGTGTTATTTATGTTGATAGATCAGTTAATGGTGTGGCTGATTCTATTTTAAAGCACACTAGAAATAAGAAATACCAGCTAGAAGAATATTGTGATTTCGAATCCTGACTTTCCGCCTTCTGAGGCACTTTAAAGTCTTTATTCGTATAAAAAAAACTAATAGGTAGGTGATTGAGTTGGCCGCTAGATTTACAATAATAAAAGATCATGATCGAAATTAAAAATTCTATATTTGGATAAAAATTAATCAACGACTGAAATTAGAACTCAGTGACAGAGTCTTGGTCGTTGTCGGCTCAGACTAAGCCATACGATCAAATCTCTATTGAGTGTCAAAATTTCTATTGCTAAAAAAAGACTCAATGATCAAACAGTTAAGTATACCAGTTCGCTAGCCAATTTATCCATTTGTCCTGTCTACATTGGTTCAAAATAGACAAATTAATTGGTTTACCGTGTCCATAAGCCTTGGCCAAAGGCTCGGTGCTAAACTTCTATTCCTGCGCGAGCAAATGGCTCAGTATTTTCATTTTTGGATAGTGGTTTACAATTTTATGACTTCCACAACAAACAAGTATACCTGCAAATATATGACTACCACGTAGGACTAAAATCAAAACACCAATCTTTTCTTTCCTATTCTTTTCGTATCATCTTGGTGTCTCACAGAATTGGTGTAAGAAAACCGATCAGATCCTACGATTTCACAACGAAACCCTAGATTTTTATATCCTTTTCAGAATCAAATTCAGTCTCCACCCCTTTTCTCTGTAATTGAAAACCCTAGACATAGTAGACTAATTCAAAGGATATGTGTTTTGTTTGTTTAATTGAATAGAAAGTGGGAGAGTTTTTGCTTAGTGTATTGAGTAAATTAAAATTGTTGAGATGAGAACAATTAGACTGCCTGAACCGCCTAGCGGTACTTTAGGTATGCCTGAAATTTTTGAAGGTGGGGTTTATAGTGTTATACGAAGAGCAGTTATAATTGGGAATGGTTTTTCTGGTGCTGAGAATCAAAGTGTTGGATTAGTCCGTGCTCTTGGTCTTTCTGATAAACATTCTATCTATGTAAGTAACCCCCCCTCTCTCTAGATAGTGGTTTTATGTTCTCTCAATTTTAGTAATCATCAAGTTACTTTGTTGTATGATTAGTAATGTTAAAATTATGATCAATACTGTGACATTTTGTTTGATTAATGAAGAAAATGTGGAAAAGAAGAAGAAATAGTGAGTTATTGACTTATTGTTTAGGTTAAAACCTTGAATTCAGAAACTAAAATGTTAGGGCGCATGCCACTTACTTGCAAGTTGCCTGCGGATAGTGAGGCGGCAACCTCATGACATTCACCCTACCCTCCTGAGGAATAAGGGTGTATAGATGAGTGCCGCTGGCTTGCATCTTAGCACTATTGATTGAGAGATGGGTAGTGCTGTGCAGTCGATAGAATGATCAGCTGTTTGTTGACGAGGAATTGCAGTGAATTGTTATAGTTGAATAGTAGTACAAAACTGCTTGTTATGTTTAGACTGTTGTTTACTTTTGCTTGTAGTTTCTTTTATATATGTGGTACAATTGGTATTGAAATTTATCTACAATCGTTGAATTTAGTCTGTAAGAATTTAGTAGTAATCATGTATCTTATTTTTAATGACCTATGCAGCGTGTTATCAGGCCACAAGGAGGAATCAATGACTGGCTTCATTGGCTCCCTGTGTCTCTTCACCAACAAATGTATTATATTATAAAGCGGATATTTGGTACTTCACGATTCAGAGTGATACTCGGGGGGAAGAGACTGTTGCCTACACCTTATGATACAAGTATTAGTGCTGGTTTGGCATCCGTTTTAGATGCTGATGCAAAGCGCATTGCAACAATGGCTCGTGAGACTTTCGAAAAGTAAGTTTTTACAATTTCTATGAACGTCAGTCTACTTTCATTTTCCCTTTTTAGTTTTGATTTTCATTTTGTGCAGGGGACTAAGTGCCAATTACTTGGAATGAAGCAAAAATTAATAAAATGAAGTATCAAGTAGATAATAGTAGTATGGTACCATTACATGCAAAAACATTTTTATTTGAACCATTATTAATACACCTGGACACGGACCATGCACATTTTACTGCTAGAATCCTAGATGGCTTTTACTGGATACTGAAAATTGAAAAATATATCTTAAATTGTAAAAGCCCCTTGATTCTGTATTCTTGAGCTACAATTCGGGTTTTATTTTGGAGAAGCACTTGAAAAACATCCCTCCATTGTACTTGTAGGCCTAACAAAATAGCATGTGATTATATTCATGTCTTAGCTTCCGCTTGCACCAACTTGCTTATGTTGCATGCTTTGTTTCATGTAGTACTTTATTTACTTTCAGGATCTGCTTTAATCTTCCTCTTAATAATGCTGTCATTTCTGCCAGGGATGGTCCTTTATTAGTGGTTGCATCTGGTCGAGATACCATCTCTATAGCAAGTTCCATAAAAAAATTAGCCCCGGAAAATGTGTTTGTGGTTCAGGTTTGTCTACAACCTTCTGTTATTGTATTTATTTGTTGAATGCATTGTATACTATGCTCTTTCCGGATATGGAACAGTGTATAAACTCGCTTAAGCATCTGCTTGTTTTATGTTGCATTTAGTATTCACTATGGTTGATTTTTCTGTTTTACCAAGTGAGAACTTTTATGTGAAAGATTCCTTTTCCTGGTTTGTATTGTGATTACTATTATTGTTTGTTGGTGGAGATTCAAGTAAGTCGAGTTCATGACGCTGGATGATTTGAACTTCCTTAGGTTAGGAAACTTGCTATCATTTTGAAGAATTAGGGATGTATAAAATCTTGGGAAAATTTTGTATGCCACAGTGCTTTTGCTTAATCAATGGATCTTATAATTCTTTGATGTCGAGAACTAGTGGTCAAGGCATTCAGCACATTGTCACTACGGTTATATAAATTTTCTAGGGTTATGTGTTACTTGGCAGGAAAATATTCTATTAACTTGTTTCCTATACTGTCAGTTATATAAGTTATTGACTTTTCTGGGAATGCCAGACAGTCTTTTCTCTGCCTCTCCAAGTAAATGGGAGTTGTTTTAAATGTTTTATTTAAGTTATTCAAGTTGTTGTGGAATCTCTTTGTTATACTAGGATGCTTTATGTTATTATCTGTTTGTGCTGTCGCATTCTGTTGGATGCAAATGTGGTTAAATTTTTATGCACTTCCATTATGTGTGTAATTATCAGATACAGCATCCAAGGAGGAATTTAAGTAGGTTTGACCTGGTGATTACCCCTCGGCATGACTATTATCCACTGACTCCTCAAGCACAAGTACAGATCCCTAAGTTTCTTCGGAAGTGGGTAACTCCATATGAACCACCTACTAAAAATGTGGTGAGTTTCTTGACTATGATCTTCTTGAGCTCGGTTGGAAAACCTTCTTTGATGATAAAAAGCAACTTCACATTATATTAGTATGAAATATGAGTTTTCTGTAATCGATTGAAAAAGGAAAAATGAGTATTCTGCTAAGAGTTTCTTTTCTTTTTTGCTGGTAGGTCTTAACCTTGGGAGCTCTACATCAGGCTGATTTTGGTGCACTTCGGGCTGCTGCTGCTGCCTGGCATGATGTGTTGGCACCTCTGCCAAAACCCTTGCTTGTGGTTAATATTGGGGGACCCACTGGTAGTATTCATTGTGTCATGTTGTTTAGTTAATTGTTTTTGATTTATCCATAAATTTTTTGCTTTATAATGGGTGTTATTTTCGAGTGGCTCATCACTTCTTCTTAATGCTATAATACTCAACAGAGGAAAAATTGTTAAGTACAGTTGTTGGATAACAAGCTCCTCCGGATGACTTTGACTACCCTTTGTTTGGCCGGATTTAGAAACAGTGGTTACGTGTTTGTCATACAAGGAGTAATCTCAATGTTATACTGATCGAAGAGAAAAAGAGTTGAGATCCTAATTTGAACTTGGATATTCATGATAAAAACTGAAAATTTTAGATCCTATATCCCTTGGAGTTTCCTCTTTGTCTCCTGTTGCAACTTTTTTTTTTTTTTACCAAAGAAGCTCTTTATAATTAGTGAGTAACTTGAGTTCGTTTGGAAAGGAAGATTGGTACCAAACAGCTGCTTCCCTTTAAAAATTCCCCCTCTCCTTGTTGTGCTTGTATTTGGGAGAGCGGCAAAAGTGGTTGCCTGCTGTGTTTATTTTTTACTTGTAAACATAAGAATGGGAAGGTATGCATGTCTTTTGGGTCTAGTTTATTGTTTCTGCCTATAGATGGAAAGTAGCAAATTGTTTGACAACCTTAACCTTGTTTTCCCTCATTTGTTATTGCAACTTGTTATTTTACCTTAGTGTTTCAACATCTAATAAGGTATTCAAATTCCTATGACAGGCCACTGTCGTTATGGAGCTGACCTTGCCAAGCAGTTAATAGGCTCTCTGCAGAATGTGCTAGCAAGCTGTGGAAGTCTTAGAATCTCTTTCTCTAGGAGGACCCCTCAGAAGGTACATATATGCACGAATGGTAGATGCTTCTTTATTCTCCAGTGCACCTCCCAACCGTCTTCCAACTAGTTACGAACATTGGCTATTTGTATACACAGGTATCCAGCAAGATAGCGAAAGAACTTAGCGATCATCCAAAGGTTTACATTTGGAATGGTGAAGGTAAGATCTTGTTTATTTTGTCTGCAAGGGGTTTATTTTAGACCTTTGGGCATCTAAAAGATGTTTTTGAAATGGGTTCTCTTGTGTATATGTAGAGCCAAACCCACATATGGGACATTTAGCTTGGGCAGATGCGTTTGTCATCACCGCAGATTCAGTTAGCATGCTGAGTGAGGCTTGTGGCACAGGGTATTACTCAAAGAAGAACTTTCTTTCTGGTTTATGGTGAATGTGAATCCTACCTGAGACTGCCTGAGTTAAAACTTTTTCGTTGATCTCGCAGAAAACCTGTTTACGTTATTGGAGCAGAGAGATGTACATGGAAGTTTGAAGACTTCCATAGGTCTCTCCAACAACGTGGTGTAACTAGGCCATTCATGGGTAAAGAGGATGTAAGTAACTGATTCAGTCCTTTATATTTCTTGGGAAAAGATGCCCTGGATGGTAGACTTTTCAATGATAAAGTACTAGTCTATCACAAACAAATTGATGTTGAAAATATAAGTCACTATTCATTCTCTGTTACTTTTGTTTTTGAATTATCAGATATCAGAGAGTTGGAGCTACCCTCCTCTTAATGATACTGCAGAAGCAGCTAAGCGTGTACAAGAAGCCATTGCAGAACGTGGATGGAGGTTGCGTCCTTGAATGGAAGAATCTTTTGATCGGATTTATCAGTTATGATCGCAATGAATCACAAATCAGTAATTCAGTTGGACGGTGTTCTGATTGCCTATTTTAAAGCTTGGTGGTGTGAGAACTTCAGACATAGACTGAACAGGAAATATAGTGAAAGTGAGTGCTAGAAAATGACATTCCTCATAAATTGTTTTGAAATATTTTCATATCCCAACACCCAACACTATTTTGTTGGGAGTTGGAGCCCGTCTGTAGAATAAAAAAGTTTTTGCAAAATTTTCATGTTGTAACACCTAAGGTAGCAGACGCATCAGCAGCAGCAGCTCCTTCGGCTTTGTAAATTAGGAGGAGTCTGAGAATTTGTATACGATCAAAACTTCTTTACACATCATGGCACAGAGACATGAATACAAGAAAAACCCTTATCATTTGATTGAGATGATTAAATGGTTTATACAGACAGTTATTTCTGCCAATGTATGGGTGGTGTGGCTTGTGTCTAATGTTTTGTGCTATTCTTTCTATAATAAATGTCATGAAACGGATAATTTCTACTATAATGTAAAACAAAATAATCCTATTGCAAAGGATTCTGTTGCAAGGATTAGCTGCTAAAGGCTAACAAACATCCCACTAAACCATTCATTCTTCTTCTTCCCTCTCAGCGGCAGCTGAGTTGATAATACTCCATCATCTCTACCTAGTATTGCTGCTACAACCCCACTTTTCTCTAAACCTATTCTCTCTTTGTTCTTAGGGTTTCACTCATAAAACCCCCGAATCATAATTTTATTCAATAAAGCTTTGATTTTTATAGAGTTATGAAAGGTGATGATAGCAATGTTCTCCTCCTATCAGGGAAGAAAAAGACTAAACCGAAACTAAAAAAACAGGTAAAACTTAACAACTGATTATCTCTAAGGTCTGTTTTTCTTTATTCCTGTGATTGCTTTCAAATATCCAAAGTTATTAGAGTATTTGTTGAAAGTCCAGAGAGAGAGATAGGTGTAAAAGAATAAGAAAAAAACACACCCATTTCATGTCTGTACAGACTAATCATGATCTGCTGCTAAACCATGTCTGGAAAACCTTTTTGTCTATGGAGCTAGAAGAGAGTCCATGTCATGCTTCAACAGACATGTTTCCTTTAATGCTATCATCACAAGTTTGAGAGACACATCACTGTAGACTTAGATGGACATGTTTGTCATTACGTCGTGTTTTAAGCTACTTTATGATGTAGCGTTAACCAGATATAAACTTTGGTGCATTATTAAAAACTTTTATTGCACTTCAGTTTGAGTGTGTTACTTAAACGGTTTTACACAAACTAATCATGATCTGTTGCTAAACCATAAAAACCCAATGTTGCATTAATATGTTTAAGGACTTCTTTGTGCTGATAGAACTTCTTTATTTTGGAATACTGTTTTATACAATTTAAATTTGTACCATTTGTGTTCATATTGTTAGTTGGTTTCTTATTAATTTAGCTGTTTGTCTGATTAGACTTTCAAGGACTGAATACTTGTACATGTAGGTGTTGATGAGAACTTAATATCATCTTTTCAATTCTTAATCTCAAATATGATGTTTTTCATGTCTGTACAAAATCGAGTAAATTAAGGAGTATAATAAATTTGAGTTAATTTGATCCTTCTTTGATTTGATTTCTCTTGGTTGGATGATGTTATTTCACGGGGTAAACTATGGTACTCAACAGTTGAAATTTGATTTCGAGCATCTTTAGTAGCTGAGACCTCTTCTTTGAGTTCTTTCTCCTCTAAATCCCCCGGATATACTACTCGGGCAATTTTCATATTAGTATAATGTATACTTGGTTTGATATTGTTGTTGTTTTTGATATTTGGGTATAGACAAACACAACAAAGAAACCACCCCTTAGTAAATCACAGAAAAGGAAGTTGGAGGTAAGTAAAGGTTCTCATTCAATTTGTATACTACTGTTGCATATTTGCATTTGTCGTGTGTATTGATTTGTGTTGTTTGTTTTTATATATGAGTATAGGAGGAGAAGGAACAAGAAGCAAAGCTATCCGAAAGCGTTCGAATCTTGGAGTATGTTGCCTTTCTTTTATTTTTGATTGTTTTAACATACTTCAAACTAATGAATTTTTGTAATTACAGGAAGTACAAGATTCGAGATGAAGCGTTTTCTCTACTTAAGTCATCGGGGAATATAGGACAGGTTTGTATGTTGAGATGATATTGTATTACAAAGAAAAGGGTTCTGGGATTTGAGATTATGATGAATGGATTTGTTGTGTGTATGCTGAAACTGTGAAGGAAAAGCGGCTACGGGCAGTACAGTTTCTGAAGGCAGGGTTAGAAGCTCCAGAAGATGATAGACCCAGTAAAAGAAGGGCAAAAGAGGCTGAGCCCTGTCAAAGTGAAGTTGGTGTCGATGACAACTGTGAAGATGTTGTTGAGGATGACACTTTACAACCAATGATGGTAGAACATGAACGCCGTGTGAATGCACCTCTTGCTACTTGTACTTCTCAACAGCCACCTTCTTGTAGTACACAATGTACAGATGTTGGTAATGATAATTGCTTACCAACTAAGGATTTGGCCGTAAGGGACGATGGCAGTTACATGGACAGAGAACAGAAACAGCCTCCTACTAAAGCCTCTGAGAATGGCCAAAGAAACAACATTGGTGTTAAGGTTGTATTTTGTTATTTGTACATCTTAAAATTGTTTGTGTTGAATGACACAAAATGAATGCAAGTGAATGTTAATGTGAATTGGAGAATAACTAATATAAACTGGATTGTTGAATGGATCAGGTTGAGGTTACTGCTCCTAAAGTAGGCGCTAATACTGATAGTACTGTTACAGATTGTAATGTTAGCAGAGCTTTGACAACCCCAACTTTTGTGCCTGTTTCAAGACCTACCGAGGTCGAATGCAATAGAAAGGATCTGCCAATAGTTATGATGGAACAAGAGATAATGGAAGCTATAAATGAAAATTCAGTTATTATCCTTTGTGGAGAAACCGGGTGTGGTAAAACTACTCTCAGGTCCCTCAGGTATGCATTACACACATCCTTTCATAGTTTCAAAATTGCAGCCACTTTTCACTGTTAATCGTGGCAATTGACTTACTCTTTATTTCTACTGCTTGTAGTTCCTGTAGGAAGCTGGGTTTGGTTCGAGCACATCCGGTCTTCAAAATGGAATTATTGTGTTACTCAACCTCGTCATGTTGCAGTTCTTGCCACTGCTAAGCGAGTGGCATATGAACTGGGTCTTACTCTTGGTAAGGAGGTTGGTTTTCAAGTTAGACATGACAGGAGACTCGGAAACAATCGGGAAGCACAGGTACGAAAAACAAATTAACTACATAGATACAATTAATTGATATGTGTGATATGATGCTATATGGTAGCATTCACTTATGTAACATGATGCGGCCTTATTTGCATCTGCCCAAGTTACTTAATTGGGACCACCACTGACATAGAGTTCTTTTGTTGTAGAATGATTTCTTGTTGAAGCGATATTCTGTTATCATTCTTGATGAGGCTCATGATAGGAGTCTGAATACTGACATACTCATTGGAATGCTTTCTCGTATCATAGTTGTTCGCCAGGTGAGAATTATGATAGACTATATTGGTCAAGCTTTTAAGAATGTCATGTCAATTCACAAGAGGCTTCCGCCTGGAGGTATACTGGTCTTTGTTACTGGGCAAAGGGAAGTGGAGTACTTGTTTAAAAAGCTATGTGGAGCTTCAAAGGAGCTAAAGAATAGAAATACACTTAAGTGTAAGACAGATGAAAAGCCTGCAGAAAGCTTGGGAGCTAGCAGTATTAATGAGGGGATTGATACGAAGGACATTAGTGAAGCATGTGAAATTCAAGGTCATTCAAACCAACAGACCGATAGGTTTAGCTCTTACGATGAAGATTTCAGGATTCTAAGTGAGGAAGAAGAGGATGACTCATATTCTTCGGGGACGGAGAGTGATCTATCCTATAATAGTGAAGATGAATTTGCATCGACCTCAGAAAAAGATGGTGACCAGGTCAATGATTTAGAAGGTGGGAACCTTGCATCGCTGAGAGCTGCTTTTGAGGCCTTGGCTACAAAAAAGGCACATAACCCTGATTCCAGTAAGCAATTGAGTCTTCCAAATCCAGATGAAGTTGGTAATGCTAGTCCCGTTGCAGATGGTATAAGTAAATCCTCTCCAACATTAGGGAAAAAACACGGAGAAGCACACGGTTTCTGTCCTGGTGGGTTGTGTGTCCTGCCTCTCTATGCAATGCTGCCTGCAGCAGCCCAACTCCGTGTATTTGAAGAGGTTGAGGAAGGGCAGAGGCTTGTTGTGGTTGCTACGAACGTGCCCGAAACTTCTCTGACTATCCCTGGCATAAAGTATGTGGTTGACACAGGTAGAAAGAAGGTTAAAAACTACAATACCGCTAATGGCATGGAAACTTATGAAGTACAGTGGATAAGTAAGGCATCAGCTGCTCAACGTGCAGGAAGGGCCGGAAGAACTGGACCAGGACATTCTTACCGTCTCTATTCTTCTGCAGTCTTCTGTAATATACTCTCTGACTTCTCAGTTGTTGAAATATCTAAAATTCCAGTGGATGGCGTTGTTCTTCTCATGAAATCTATGGGTATCGACAAGGTAAGTTTAATATTTTGGGATTAATTACAGTTTTGATACTTGCTTAGATAGTTCTTGTTGCGTTACCTGTACACATTCAGTTTCTTAAAGTTAAAGCAGTGTAGCTGTTTTCTTTATTTGTTTATTTTTATTGTTTATGGGATGTATGTTACAGGTTGTGAATTTTCCATTTCCAACTCCTCCTAAAGATACTGCACTGGTTGAAGCTGAGCGTTGCTTAAAAGCGCTCGAGGCACTTGACAGTTTAGGAAGACTCACACCCCTTGGGAAAGCCATGTCACATTATCCCATGAGTCCTCGCCACTCCCGGATGCTCCTTACAGTTATTCAAATCATGGGGAAAGTGAAAGATTACGGCAGAGCTAATCTAGTTTTAGGGTACACGGTTGCTGCTGCTGCAGCTTTGAGCTTGTCTAATCCTCTCATGATGAAACTCAATGGAAGCCAAGCTAAAATATGGACTTAATGAAGATGATGAGTCAGCTACCAAGAATTCAAAGAAAGATCTAGATAAGCAAGAAAAATTGAAGCAGAAGCAACTGAAGCAAGCAGCAAAAGATGCACGTACAAAATTTTGTAATCCTAGCAGTGATGCTCTGACAATAGCTTATGCCTTGCAGTTGTTTGAACTTGCACAAAATCCGTATGAATTCTGCAAAGAAAATGCACTACACTTGAAAACGATGGAGGAGATGTTCAAGCTGCGAAAGCAGTTACTTCAACTGGTATTCCATCAAGTCTCTGTTGATGAGTCACAACAGGAGTTTTTATGGGCTCATGGAAGAACTGTTCAAGATGTAGAACTTGCATGGAGGGTTTCCTCTAATAAACATCCACTGTCACTGAGTGAGGAGGAGCTCTTAGGGCAGGCTATCTGTGCTGGTTGGGCTGACAGGGTTGCCAAGCGGATCAGAGTTGTTGCAAAATCATCAGAATTGCATGGAAGGGGAAATGCAATTCGTTATCAAGCAGCAATGGTTAATGAACCAGTTTTCCTTCATCGTTGGTCAACTGTCGCAGCATCATCCCCGGAATTGTTGGTCTACAATGAACTTATTTAGACGAAGCGGCCATATATGCATGGAGTTACTAGCGTAAAGTCTAATTGACTTGTTAAAATTGCTAGTTCCCAGTGTACTTTCTCGGCCCCGCTTACAGACCCTAGACCTTCTTATGAACCCCAAACAGACAAGGTCTTGTGCTGGGTAGCTCCGTCTTTCGGGCCACATCTATTGCAACTTCCATTACATAGTTCTCCCATAAAGGATGACGCTCTTCGGGTGTCTGTATTTGCTTGTTCTTTGCTCGAGGGTCATGTTTTACCGTGCTTAGGACATGTACACAAATTCTTGGCAGCTCAACCAGCTATTGTTCTGAAGCCAGAGTCATTTGGTCAAAAGCGGGTTGGGAATCTTCTAAATAGATTAAAAGGCAAGTCAAGGACAATAGACAGTCGTGCTATGCTTAGAGAGACTTGGAGTAAGCATCCCAATGCACTGTATTCAGAAATTCTAGATTGGTTTCAGGAGAAGCATCACAACCAGTTTGAGGAATTATGGGCAGAAATGCATCGTGAAGTCCACTTGGAGTATGAGGATCTCTTTCCTAAAAGGGGAAAGAGCAAGAAAAAGGGAAAAAAAGGAGTAAACAACTAAGAATTGGATGAATGAAATTGGGTTGGAACGGGGTTTACCTTGTAGCTTCCATCAATGTTGACAAAGAAACAATAGATTGATAAAAAGAACTACTCCAGTCATTTACCACATTTTTTATACTAAAAATAGATGCTATCATCCTTTGTCAGTAAAGTAGTATAAATTCAGTTACATTTTATCTATTCATTTTCAGATGTCCTAGTACTGTAATACAAGCAGTGATTTAATGCGGTAAAGATGTAATTTATCAATCTTTGGCAGTGGGCAGAGGTCAATAACCAATTCTTTAGTAGGCTTTTGCTCCAGGCTGTAGTTGCTGCAACTCATTTAAGAATTTTAGTCTTTAACACTTGTGTCAATGTTCCAGCATTTGCTCGTCTTTATTTGTGCAGGTGATTGCCACTATCGTTTCACCGAATCTCTTGTTTGACACTTCAGAAATATAGGACACGAACCAGTACAACTGTGAGGAATTCTATCCATCAAAGCTCGCGAATTGATTCACAATGGCCAATGGCTATTGCCTGATGTAATTCTGGAGTGGTTCTCTATTGTAGAGCTGCCCATTCTACATGGCGGA
>JAJJMC010000728.1:3656868-3669906 GCA_023531435.1 Papaver californicum | reverse complement strand
CTTACCGTAGCTGCAGCTTACAACAAGGTAAGATTCAAATTCCCTGTATGATTGTTTACAAGCAATATAATGCTCAGCTGTTTGTAGACGAAGAATTGCAGTGAATTGTTATAGTTGAATAGTAGTACAAAACTGCTTGTTGTGTTTAGAGTGTTCTTTACCCTTGCTTGTAGTTTCTTTTATATATGTGGTACATTTGGTATTGAAATTTATCTATAGTCGTTGAATTTAGTCTGTAAGAATTTAGTAGTAATCATGTATCTTATTTTTAATGACCTATGCAGCGTGTTATCAGGCCACAAGGAGGAATCAATGAGTGGCCTCATTGGCTCCCTGTGTCTGTTCACCAACAAATGTATTATATTATAAGGCGGATATGTGGTACTTCACAATTCGGAGTGGTACTCGGGGGAAAGAGACTGTCGCCTATACCTTATGATACAAGTATTAGTGCTGGTTTGGCATCCGTTTTAGATGCTGATGCAAAGCGCATTGCAACAACGGCTCGTGAGACTTTCGAGAAGTATGTTTTTACAATTTCTATGAACGTCGGTCCACTTTCATTTTCCCTTCTAGTTTTGGTTTTCATTTTGTGCAGGGCACTGCGCGCCAATTACTTAGAATGAAGCAAAAATTAATAAAATGAAGTATCAAGTAGATAATAGCATGGTACCATTACCATGCAAATTATTTGAACCTTGTTAATACACCTGGATGCGAACCATGCACAAATTACTGCTTAACTGCTAGAATCCTAGATGGCTTTTACTGGATACTGAAAATTGAAAAATATATCTTAAATTGTAAAAGCCCCTTGATTCTGTATTCTTGAGCTACAATTCGGGTTTTATTTTGGAGAAGCACTTGAAAAACATCCCTCCATTGTACTTGTAGGCCTAACAAAATAGCATGTGATTATATTCATGTCTTAGCTTCCGCTTGCACCAACTTGCTTATGTTGCATGCTTTGTTTCATGTAGTACTTTATTTACTTTCAGGATCTGCTTTAATCTTCCTCTTAATAATGTTGTCATTTCTGCCAGGGATGGTCCTTTATTAGTGGTTGCATCTGGTCGGGATACCATAAAAAATTAGCCCCGGAAGATGTGTTTGTGGTTCAGGTTTGTCTACGACCTTCTGTTATTATTTACTTGTTGAATGCATTGTATACTATTCTCTTTCCGGACACGGAACAGTGTATAAACTCGTTAAAGCATCTGCTTGTTTTATGTTGCATTTTGTAATCTCTATGGTTGATTTTTCTGTTTTACCAAGTGAGAACTTTTATGTGAAAGACTCCTTTTCCTGGTTTGTCTTGTGATTGCTATTATTGTTTGTTGGTTGAGATTCAAGTAAGTCTTGTTCATGATGCTGGATGATTTGAACTTCCTTAGGTAGGAAACTTGCTGCCGTTTTGAAGAATTAGGGATGTATCATGTCTGTCATCTTTGGAGAATTTTGTATGCCACAGTGCTTTTCTTAATCAATGGATCTTATAATTCTCTTTGATGTCGAAAACTAGTGGCCAAGGCATCAGCATATTGTCACTACGGTTATATAAATATTCTAGGGTTATGTGTTACTTGGCAGGAAAAGATTTTATGAACTTGTTTAATATGCTGTCGGTTATATAAGTTATTGATTTTTCTGCGAATGGCGGACAGTCTTTTCTCTGCTTCTCCAAGTAAATGCGAGTTGTTTTAAATGTTTTATTTAAGTCATTCAAATTGTTGCGGAATCTCTTTGTTATACTAGGATGCTTTATGTTATTATCTGTTTGCGCTGTCGCATTCTGTTGGATGCAAATGTGGTTAAAAAATTTATGCACTTCCATTATGTTTGTAATTATCAGATACAGCATCCAAGGAAGAATTTAAGTAGGTTTGACCTGGTGATTGCCCCTCGGCATGACTATTATCTACTGACTCCTCAACCACAAGTACAGATCCCTAAGTTTTTTCGGAAGTTGGTAACTCCATATGAACCACCTTATAAAAATGTGGTGAGTTTCTTGACTATGATCTTCTTGAGCTCCGTTGGAAAACCTTATTTGATGATAAAATGCAACTTCACTTTCACATTATATTAGTATGAAATATGAGTTTTCTGTAATCGATTGAAAAAGGAAAAATGAGTGTTCTGGTAGAGTTTTTTTTCTTTTTTACTGGTAGGTCTTAACCGTGGGAGCTCTACATCAGGCTGATTTTGGTGCACTTCAGGCTGCTGCCGCTGCCTGGCATAATGTGTTGGCTCCTCCGCCAAAACCCTTGCTTGTGGTTAATATTGGGTGACACACTGGTAGTATTCATTGTGTCATGTTGTTTAGTTAATTGTTTTTGATTTATCCATGAAATTTTTGCTTTATAATGGGTGTTATTTTCGAGTGGCTCATCACTTCTTCGTGATGCTATTATATCCTTAACAGAGGAAAAATTGTTAAGTACAGTTGTCGCATAACAAGCTCCTCCGGATTACTTTGACTACCCTTTGTTGGCCGGATTTAGAAACAGTGGTTACATGTTTGTCATATAAGGAGTAGTCTCAATGATACTGATTGAAGAGAAAAAGAGGCTCGAGATCCTAGTTTGAACTTGGATATTCATGAAAAAACTGAAAATTTGAGATCGTATTTCCCTTGGAGTTTCCTCTTTGTCTCCTGTTGCAATTTCTTTTTCTTTTTTTTTCAAAAGAAGCTCTCTGTGATTGCTGAGTAACTTGAGTTCGTTAGGAAAGGAAGATTGGCAGCAAATAGCTGCTTCCCTCTAAAATTTCTCCCTCTCCCTACTGTACTTGTATTTGGGAGAGTGGCAGAAGTGGTTGCCTCCTGTGTTTATTTTTACTTGTAAACATAAGAATGGGAAGGTATGCATGTCTTTTGTGTCTAGTTTATTGTTTCTGCCTATAGATGGGAAGTAGTAAATTGTCTGACGACCTTAACCTTGCTTTCCCTCATTGGTTATTGCAACTTGTTATTTTACCTTAGTGTTTCAACATCTAATAAGTTATTCAAATTCCTATCACAGGCCACTGTCATTGCAGAGCTGACCTTGCCCAGCAGTTAATAGGCTCCCTACAGAATGTGCTAGCAAGCTGTGGAAGTCTTAGAATCTCTTTCTCTAGGAGGACCTCTCAGAAGGTACATATATGCATGAACAGTAGTTGCTTCTTTATTTTCCAGTGCACCTCCCAACCGTTTTCCAGCTAGTTACGAACATTGGCTATTTGTATACACAGGTATCCAGCATGATAGTGAAAGAACTTAGCGATCATCCAAATGTTTAAATTTGGAATGGTGAAGGTAAGATCTTATTTATATTTGTTTTGTCTGCAAGGGGTTTATTTTAGACCTTTGGGCATCTGAAAGATGTTTTTGATATGGTTTCTCTTGTGTATATGTAGAGCCAAACCCACATATGGGACATTTAGCTTGGGCAGATGCATTGATCCTCACCGCAGATTCAGTTAGTAGTCTGAGTGAGGCTTGTGGCACAGGGTATGACTCAAAGAAGAACTTTCGTTCTGGTTTATGGTGAATGTGAATCCTACCTGAGACTGCCTGAGTTAAACTTTTTCGTTGATCTCGCAGCAAACCTGTTTACGTGATTGGAGCAGAGAAATGTACATGGAAGTTTGAAGACTTCCATAGGTCTCTCCAACAACGTGGTGTAACTAAGCCATTCACGGGTAAAGAGGATGTAAGTAACTGATTTAATCCTTTATATTTCCTGGGAAAAGATGTGCCTTGGATGGTAGACTTTTCAATGACAAAAGTACTAGTCTATCTCAAACAAATTTATGTAGTCTATCACAAACAAATTTATGTTGAAAATATAAGCCACTATTCATGCTCTATTACTTTTGTTTTTGACTTATCAGATATCGGAGTGTTGGAGCTCTCTTAATGATACTGCAGAAGCAGCTAAGCGCGTACAAGAAGCCATTGCAGAACGTGGATGGAGGTTGCGGCCTTGAATGGAAGAATCTTTTGATCGGATTTATCAGTTATCATCGCAGTGCATCACAAATCAGTAATTCAGTTGGACGGTGTTCTGATTGCCTACTTTAAAGCTTGGTGGAGTGGTAGCTTCAGACATAGACTGAACAGGAAATACAGTGAAAGTGAGTGCTAGAAAATGACATATTCCCCATAAATTGTTCCGAAATATTTCCGTATTGTAACACCCAACACTATTTTGTTGGGTGTCGGAGGTCGTCTATAGAATAAAAAAGTTTTTGCGATATTCTCATGTTGTAACACCTAAGATAGCACTGTAGCAGACGCATCAGCATCAGCAGCTCCTTCGGTTTTGTAAATTATGAAGAGTCACAGAGACATGAATACAAGAAAAACCATTATCATTTGATTAAGATGATCACATGGTTTATAAAGACAGTTATTTCTGCCAACGTATGGGCTGTGTGGCTTGTGCCTTTCGTTGAAAAAAATGTCTTCATGCTCGTATATTTTTGGTTCAACGTGATGTGGCTTTGGTGTAACAACACAGTTATAAAAACATTCTGTTTGCTGTGCTTCTGCTTTTTTCTTGTTAGCCAGATAAACTATCGAAGTAAATCATAATCCCTATCAAAGTAAATTGATTTTTGGACTTTGCGTAAGCTTTTTAAAGATTAGATTAGTATAAGAATTGCCTCGTCTTTATTAATAAACAATCGACTGTAAGCCTTCAAGATAACAATTCAAGTTTTTCTGTTTGTTAGGTTATCTTGAAGGCTTACAATCGATTGTTCATTAATAAAGACGAGGCAATTCTTATACTAATCTAATCTTTAAAAAGCTTACGCAAAGTCCAAAAATCAATTTACTTTGATAGGGATTATGATTTACTTCGATAGTTTATCTGGCTAACAAGAAAAAGCAGAAGCACAGCAAACAGAGTAGATAAGAGAAGCTAACAAAACTGAGCAATGATGTCTAATGTAAAACAAAATGATCCTAGTGCAAAGGGTTATGTTGCAAGTTGCAACCACCGTAGAGAACCTTACAAAGAAAGAAGGAAAATGACAGAAAACTAAACATAGTTAATGAGTGAATGCTGTAATATCTTTTGCTCTAATATGTTTTCCTCATAACAGATTATGCAACAAGAATTACATACATCTATACTACAAGATAGAGACTTAACAAAAAAGTGAGAAGAAAGAAAAAGACAAGTCAGTGCAGAATCTAGCTTTAAGAGCATGGAAGAAACTAGAGTCAATAAAAAATCTTTATCATTTATGTATTTGGAGAAAAAATCTCAGAAAAGCAACACACAACACACACAGGCATTGTAAGCTTGTACAAGCTGTAACTGCACGGTTATTCTTCGCTATAAATAATAGCATTGCTCTGTATCACAGAATGGGACGTAATGGAGGCTAGAGTTGATCTAAACAAAGCTTCAAACAGAACCTCCCAAGCTAGAAAGTAGCATCTCGACCTTTGCTTACATGAATGAGTGATGACGATAATCTACAGATTAATGGGGCGCAGTGGAGATAAATATCATATTTCCCAACTTGAATGGTATAAATCAGGTCAATTCACCTTTTAGCAATACATATAAACAAAATGCCAAAAGAACTAAACAAAACAGATAAACAAGTGCCTGAACCACAGTGGTTGTTTGATTACCTATAAAAAGTACAGGTTTTACCAGGTTATCAGAAAATGACTAAACACAATAAGAAATCGGGTAAAGATGAAGAGTTTTTAAGCAAATTTTCGAAAAAGAAAATCTTTAAAAAATGATTCTGGTGTCAATTCAGTTCAGTTCACACTATCGGTGCAATGACTACTTTCTGACATTAAGGAAAATATCCAATGCCTCATTTAAACAAGTGACTTACAACCAGAATCAACATTTCATCATGGACCTGGCAAGATGAAAATATCCATTAGTGTAGTAGAACTTATAAGTCTAAAATACACGATTTGAGTAAGCTAAAAAGAAAGTAAAGGGATTGTTACATGTCACTAAGTTTTCATGAACAAACACAAAGTGAAAGAATCTTTGAGTTGCCGCCAGTTGTTAAACGATCAAGATAGTCTATGATCAAATAATCAGGACAACTATACTAATGAATTTCCAATATCATGTACTCTAAAGTTTGAAAGCGTGAGGTTCTTTATATCAAAGTTATCAGACAGTTGAAAAATTCACCGTACAGACAGACCAAATTGTACCTTTTTAGCCCTTCAGTCATAAAACTCAAACTACAGAATAGGAGACATGTCAAATAACTAGAAGGAAGGATCCCAAGTTTAATACCTCAACTGAGCCAAGCTACAACATATTTGTCTCTGAAAGTCCGTTAGAAGTACTACTAGGCAGCTTTAGATTTAATTGCACTTGGATACAGCTTTGACAGTTCCGGAGCTTCTTGCGCAAACTTGATCACAAACCTCTTCAAGAAAGACTCCTCGCCCATTTTCAAAAATGTAAATAAGGAAAGTTGATCCTTAACCACCAAACCTTTGGAGGTTATAATTTTGTAAACAGAACACCTAGGTATGATTCTCTTCTCTAAGCTACAATAAAAAATATCTGGATATTTGGCTATAAGCCTTGAACTATAACCCATCTGATTCACAAGGTAATCCATTATTGAGCTTATCTTTTCCTCGGAAGTAATCATACACTGAGGATGTTGCTTAAATGCGTTTATAATTTCGTCTTCTGACCAACCCCATTTCTTGAATGCATTCACCTTTTTTTCCCATGTAGTTTTGCTCATTGTTGTAAATCCCCGAATAGCACAAAGAAATGCAGTTTTACGAGGATCGAATCCCATACCCTTAATCTCTTCTACAATCTCCTTGAATTTACTAGTGTCTATCGTTATCACTCTTGGAGTATTGATTAGAAACTTGATAATATTGGAATGAGGGACACCTTCATCTCTCAGTAGCTCAATGTTGACAATCATCTTCTCTTCATATGCCTTGTTCCGAAGAATCCAAGGTTGGCGTCTGACGATGGTAAGTACACTCTTATCAGAATGAACAATGTTCTTGAGGAAATCAAATCGAGGCATAATTTGCGTTCTAAAGCTCCCTGTGAGGATTTGTGAGTCACTACAGATGAACTTGGCAAGGTCGATTCCAGAAAGCCCTTTAGAATTGAAATAATCAAATTGGGGTTTAATGGATATTTCTGGTTCGGATGAGAGTATGGATGGTCTCCTGGTGATGAGTCTTGAAATGTAAGCCTTGGTGAATCCATAGCTTTCAAGTAGGCTAAGAACTAAGTCTGGTTTTGATGTTGTCTCGAAACGGACTTTCTTGGAAGCAGAAATAGCTTCATTTTCTGATAATCCAACTGAATTTATTAGGTAAGATACTACGTTAGAAGAAGATGGGTTGTGAATTTGGGAGGTATTAACAACACTAATGGAGGAGGAGAAGGATTTGGAACTAACCTTAGTAAGAAGAAGAGATGGATTTAGAGTGCGAAGAAAATATGAAACCTTGGTTCTTGAACAATATCCATTAGCATACCTAATCTGAGCTACTGTATTTCGAAGAGAATGAAACCACATTGTCGACTGAATGAGTAGAAAAGTTAGGGTTTTCGGAATAACTCAGTGGGTTAATTGGGTGACGGTGGAAATAACGAGGGTTTAGAGCACCCACAATGGTGGGAGTAAAAGACGGACCAAACTCAAATTTGGTTTTTGGTCCGTCCAAATCCAAGCGTAGCGGGGCGAGTAAATATGAATTATGGTCTAGAATTTTTACCAAACCCAATTATAGTCGAGAGTTAATCTAGACATGCGTCTCGTTCCAAGCGTAACGATGGGTCTCCGTCTGGTGCCAGGCGTTTAACTAGACATGTGTCTCATCAGACGGGCGTGAAGCGAGACTCCGCCCCATCAGGCGTTCATCCAATCAAGCATAACGCCAGAAGCACGTCTGGTAACAAGCGTTCGGCTGGAATAACGCCTATGTTGGGCGTCTTCCTAAGACAACACCTGTTGTAGCAGTTCGCCTAAGAGAGCGCCTGATTGTGGGGGAGTTTGGTTAATCGAGCGCCTGTGTGTGGGGTGTTATTCTAAGCGAACGCCTACTATTCTAACCGTTGAGATAGTTGTTGAGATTTGTTACCGTTGAAACGGCTATATTTTGGCATACCTATAAATGGATGGATTGGTTGATTGATTGAGTATTTCATATACTACTAACTCATTGTTATTTCATTTGTATACGAGAAAAACTTCGTTCTTTTTCATATATTTGTCTTCCAAATCGGTTAGAATTATGGCACCAAAACCACAAGGTCCAAATTCTACTACATTTGAAGATGTAACGATGTGTATAATTAATTTATCAATATCTCAAGATTGTAGTGTTGGTTCCGATCAATCAGAAGAAAGATTATGGTCTCGCATATTAAATGGGATGAAAGAAGTCATACCTACAAAGCCGGGGCGCACTTTGACCTCCATTCAGAAACGATTTTAGAGAATAAGTAAAGATGTGGCACTTTACTCTGCAAAAGAGGCGGAAGTGGAACGTGAACACCATACTGGATGGCCCCCGAAGCAAAGGTGAGTACCCGTTTAATTTTGACGCGTACATTATCGTTTTGAATTGTATATCCTCCACTAAACTTTTTTTAAAAAATAACATATTGAAGAAGTAAGGAAGCTTTTCAAGGAAGCTAATGGTGGCAAAATATTTAAGTATGAAGAGTGATACGTAATTATGTTAGAAAATATAAAATATTCACGCCGATCGACAACTGTTTTCGATTCATCACAAGCTGAGGAAGATTCTGAAAGCGGTGATGAAAACCGGGAAATACAAGAAACAAGCCAAGACAATTCCAGTGGCTATGAAGACATATGATATATACCTAACACATATAACCGTCATATGGGGAAAAAAAAGGCGAAACGACAGAAGAAATCAGGGAGAGCAAAATCCAGTGGCCAACAGGAAATGATGGAAATAATTATTAAAGAGCAACAAAACTTCAACACCAAATATACAGAACAAACAAAAATGAAGATGGCGCAGAGAGAATCCGAGTTTACAGCAAAACTAGCTGAGTCTTCGGCAAAATTTAAAGTAAAACAAGCTAGGAAAGAAAAACTTAACACAAAGAAAGAAGCAGACGACGAGTTTCGCATAATGATGATGGATGTCTCCGGTTTGGATGCCGTAACAAAGGAGTACATCGAACTTAGGGAGGCGGACATTTTGCAGAGAAGGAGAAAAGCCAACCTTAAAGGATTCTCGGAATACCTGAAACCTTAAAATTTCCATTATTATTAAGATTGGCATTTTTTCATTTTCAACATTTATGAACTAATAGTGTTATTTTCAGTTTGGTTTTGAATTTATGTGTTATCTTAAATTTTAATGAACTTCCAATGTGCCTTTTTCTTGAATTACAGAAAACTTTAAATTTCGAGTAATTAAGTAATTTAGCTGAAAAAAAACTACCAAGCACTCATTTTTTCGCCTATCTACTATTCTCCTAAATAAAAAAGAAAAATAAACTATAACCAACTCATTCAAGCTAAATTAAGAGATTCATATTCATCATAAAAGTACTAATAAGGTTCAACACCATAACCAACAACGCTACGACAAAGTATTATCTAAAAGATAAAAACATTAAGGTAAAATAAAGTCCATAGTTCATTTATGTGGGGTGACCAACATTCTCTTCAACATTCCCGCCAAATGGGGCTAAACATTCAGGCCTCCTCGTCATACACCTTCGTTCGTCAGGTTTTGCTATCTCTATAAGCACTTGTAGAACTGCTCTTTGTTTTTCAACACTCATCAACTCCCCAGCGTCAATCGAACGGGTCAAGACCCTGACCAACAAATTTGGTCGATTCTTTATAGCAGACATTTCGTTATCAATCACTGGTGATTGAACTTCTTCATTCACCAAATCAACAACGAATTGTAGATCAACAATACACCACTTCCAGATTCAGTTGATGCTGGGTTCAAACCAATTCGTCCCGATCTTGTAACTTTATTCCTATTCATCTTTAGAATTTTCGTGAAGTTTTCTGAGAATCAACAAACAAGAACATTCGATGAAGAGAGAAAAGATGGAGTTAAAAGTTTACGGCTAAATAAGAAGAAAAAGAGGGAGTTTGATTTAGATTTTTTGGTATCTATCTCTCAAACTCTTAAACAATAAACCTTTATGATCTTTTCATAGACAACTTCATAAGTTTGCAAAATAATATAACTAAGTCCCCAAATTTCATAAACATATCAAATCAATTAATCATAAAATTATCCACAACTCAACTCAAATTAACCAACTACTTAATCAATTTTAACTTCAATTCAACAAATTCTCATCAATTTTCTATACCCAATTTACATGTTCCATAAACCCTAGAATTATACCCAATTCCAAAATTACAATTTCTAAAACCTAATTTGTCTATTGAAATTCCCAAATTTCATAAACAATCATATCAAATCAATTAATCATAAAATTATCCACAACCCAACTCAAATTAACCAACTACTTAATCAATTTTAACTTCAATTCAACAAATTCTCATCAATTTTTATACCCAATTTACATGTTCCATAAACCCTAGAATTATACTCAATTCCAAAATTACAATTTCTAAAACCTAATTTGTCTATTTCATAATCATATGATTAATCTTTAAACATTTATATACAAACTTAATAAACAAAACGATACAATAAATAATAATGTAAACCTATAAAATCCATTAAAATTTATAGTAAAGTTTGAGGTTATTACCTTCATTTGAAATAATCTTAACTTCAAATAGTTGGTATCAAATCTACCGAGCCTTTGCAATTTTGATAAGAGGTTGAGCTTGATTTGGGAGAATTCGGTTTCACAAATTGGGGTGGTGGGCGGAATTCATCTGTGTTGTTGGAAGTGTTCAGGAGAAAAATGGTGGTTTGGAGAGTAGAAGATAATCAAGACTAACATATATTGGTCCGCCCCATCAGGCGTTCACCCAGCCGCCCGCCTGGTGATACGCGCGTTCGGCTAGGGATGCGCCTGATGATTCAAGCGGATGGATAAGCGTGTGCCCGTCCCTTTTCGCACACGAACGAGCTGCACGTATAGTAAAATAATCGGGCGTGTGGCTATGATACCACCCCATCAGGTGTTCGGATAAGAGAGCGCCTATCTTTGGGGCGTGCATCTAGGGGTGCGTCTATCATCAGGCGTTCTTTAGGGTAACCCCTCCCATCGAGCGTTGATCAAGCGTCTGCCCCACCCAAGCGTTTTCACAGGCGTACGCCCGTAAAACTAGATGTATACCTAGCCGTCCCACCAACGCCAGGCGCTAGCTTAGACAACCGCCCGATCAAATTTTACTCCCGTACCGTTGCGTTTCAGGCAGAGTAAAGAGTATAATATTTACTCTTTAGTCGGATGGTCTAGTCATCCCACAGTGGATGCTCTTAGGGTTACTAGAAATCTACCCACACTACCAAAATTATAGGGAGTGCCAAATGGGTAGTAAAAATACTAATATACCATTCCTTAATAACTAATCATGACATCCTATGATATACTTAATCCATAAGCCCTCTATTCTATTCCAAAATCAAAACCTAAAATCATTCATCCCCTCATAGTCTTGTCTCTTTAACGACTCCTCTTCCTCCAGATTTTTTTCTCAAAATCAATTCATCGTCGTAATTGTCGATTCAAAAACTTTAATCGACGATTAACTTTTTATACAAACATGGCTCATACGAAGCAACACTAAAGAGATGTAATCCCACCTAAAATCATAGAGAAATTAAAAGGAAAGGTTAAATCTAGAAGCATCGAAGAATCAAATCGAGAAGAATTGGACGACGAAATGGCTCCAATTGGAAAGTAAGTAAACTAATACCCATTACTATACTTGTAGAATGTGTTTCTGTGTTTTAAGTGTAAATATAGGTTAGATACCGTAAAATTGCAATTACAAGGAAAGGGTCGGTCACCATGGTCTTTGATTTTTGACCATGATGACCCTTACTGGTAATTTCCTCTGAAAACGAAGAGTCTATTTAGTATCGCTAAGGTATTACCTAAAATCATGACGATTTTAAAATGTATGTTGATGACCCATTGTTAAACCATGACGAGCCTATAGGGAAAAATACAACCACTTTGTCTCTGATTTGCCAAGTTTCATCATTGTATAACTAAAAGCTTGGCATGGTTTACTTGGGGGTTGTTATGGACGAACATTTAGACCATGACGACCCTTATACTGAGTCTATGAACGTTGGTTTTGTGTTTTTACTTTTGTGTGTTTTCCATTGTAGCATGTTTAAAAAATACCAATAAAGGAAAGGGAAAACATCTACCCGCTCCTCCTTCAAAACCTCCCCGCAACGAAAAATTATTGGGGGATGGTCCGTATCGTGGTAAACATCCGAAGGAGGTACCTTTTTTGAAAAGTATGGATTCACAAATGCACCAAATATGAGAGTTCCAATATTTATCCTGATAATAATTTCAAACGCATTTTTCACCTACCAAATAAACTATGAATCCAGTATTTCTGAATGGAAATCAAAGGTGCGTCTTTTTTGTTCGAGAATTGGGGTCAACCACTGAAATCAGACGCAGGAGAAAAGTATACATCCTCCAGGGTGAATGATGTGGTTTTAGTATAGTGGTAAAAAGATTCGATTCTCGGACTTGTGAAGGTTTAATTTCTAGACCTAAATTTAATAAAAGAAAATAAAACAGATTAAAGTTAAGATGATTTAAAAATAATGGGAAGAACCAGGACCAAGGATTCCACTTTTAACCAATAACTTAAGTGATAAAATCATGCAATTCTTTGTTCGATTTAATCCAAATATGCCAAAGATAGGTTTTTAGAAGAATAATTGTAAATCCTAAGCATGAGACATCAAGAGTAGTTAATTAAGCATGACTCATCAAAAGAGAACACAACTATTTAAGAATAACCATTTTTTCAATTTTAATCAAGCAATTAATAATTAAAAAATTGTAAATAAATAAATAAAATAGAGTTACCACTTAATTATTGGAG
>JAJJMC010000728.1:3643343-3656858 GCA_023531435.1 Papaver californicum | reverse complement strand
CCTCCGGCTACAACTCGGTTTTAAAGCATTTTTCACGGCATGAAAGGTTGTTGCTCGACGTGTTTGATCTTGTTTTGATCTCTTCTTGCTTTTGGGTCAAATGGAAGTACCAAAAATCCCTAAAATCACGTAAAAAAAGGTTATCAGCAGTTTCTCTTCGATAAGACTAGGGTTCCCGCCAAAATCGGTTTTTGAAATGTAAAATGGGGTGCCCCCAATCCAAAGTGAGGGTGCCTTTATTACTTTTCTGGGTGCCTTTTATCTCTTTTCGAGCCGATTTTTCCGCAAATGTTTATTTCTCAAAAATACCTATAAAGACATAAAAAGACATAATAAGTACAATATCGAATACTATCGAAACAGATAATCGGGCGCAAATTAGACACAAAAATGTGTCTATCAGTGAACGGTGTCCAAACAGGAATTTCTAGACGGGATCTAAGGGTTTACTAACTTATGCAAATTCTGGCAACTGATCCCTTTTTTTCCTCAAAGACCTCACCTTCTCAGAGACCCACCAGTTCGGCGACTCCACCTTCTCAGAGACCCCATTTGCTCAGAGACTCCACCTTCTCAAAGGCTCTGCCTTCTGAGAGACTTCACCATATTAATTCGGTTTATGATATCAACCTTGTGTCCCCATTACTCCGGTGTGGTGGCATGATGCAGCTGCCAACTTCTGATGTTGTTACCGCTACCAACCCTTGTTGATCGTTTTTCATGTTGATACGAGATAAAATCAGTGTATCTTCTACATTTAAGAGTTTAATACGCTCAATTTTACGTCAAGAATACTACCGGGAGTCCTCCGCCAACTCCATATACTTTCAACTCCAATGTGGTACCAGCTTGTCTTGTCAACGTCTGTTGTTTCCAACCTTGTTACTACCAACTAAGACTCAAAATATCATCTCGTAGTCACGTGTACTCCTATCACAACTACCTACCATCATCACCATTGCTAGCACTTAGCGTTGCAGACTAATCTTTGAACACTAGCGTCTACTACATACTGGAGAGTCTAATACAACTAAAGACCAAGTTTATGATAAGAATGTTGCTTGGAGAATACAAATCTAAGTAGATATTCTTGAACTTAATTTCATATATTTGTTAGATGTACTGTCACCGTCAATGCTTACTATGAATCATTGTTTGTATATGGTGAGTTTTTGACAAGGGTTAAAAATATAAAATCGTTCTTCTACCTAGTTGCAGGTACATAGAAATATCCGCACATACTTGTGTGCATACTTCTGACTTCACCCCAAAACATAAAATACTGTATTCCTCTTTATATGCCGCAGGCGAATTGAGGATACAGTCTCTACAAAAGGGTACATGTATTCTATATTGATCTTGTAGTCTATAATCTTTACATAATAAGTCTCAAGCTCCTAGATGGGTTACCCACTAGTATATAGAAACTTGAGTCCTCTTTAAACAACTACAAATATTCTAAATTAGCCCTCGCAGCCTCCTCAATACTCGTAATATTTATAGCATATCGAACTAGTCTCAAGTCGCATAAATTCCACGGCTGAATTCCTTGAACTTGTCTCGAATGCGCTTCGATGTTTCGATAATATTTATCGAACTCGGGAATAACTAATGTTTAATCCCAAAAATACATGTTAGCTTAGTGCTTCATTCGCAACGAATGCTCCTCAAATTGCTCCTCTGAGCTCAAATATGCAATCATAGCACTTTGTTTAAATATAAGTCACAAATAATGCGCGACTCCTCTTGGATGCGCCACAATCAAGAATCAATGCCATAAGAAACGCATTAAACCTCTGAGCTAGGCTAACCCCTAGCCTTTTCTCATATTATCACCGGGCTAGTACCCGTCATTTGGCTTTGCACCACATTGGCGCTAGTTCACCACCATAGCACTAAAAGTGCTAACTTTCCTAACGCTAACCCTAACACCTAAGAAGCACCAACTAACTTTTCATAGCCTTAACTAGCACATCTTGGCATGATAAGGCCTTTGCTAGCGTGCTCCTGAACTAGCACCCTTTTCTGACACGTCCCTGCCTGAAGCTCCCTAATTCGGGCAGCTACCTAATCCGGGAAGGTCCCTAATCCTGGAAAGTCCCTAGCCTAGCGCGTCCCTGAGAGCGCCTCCCTTGGATAGCACGTCCCTATCCAGAGCGTCGCACCTAGCGCGTCCTAGCCTGCAGCGTCCTCTTGGTACCGGTGTCTCCTTTTGGTCCTGGCGTCCTCCTAGTCCTGGCACGTCCTCCTGGTCCCGACGTCTCCTCTTGGTTCCGGCACCTCCTCTCCGTTTGGCTCCAGCGGGTCTTCTTGTCCAGCGCCTCCCTAGCTCCTAGCAGGTCCCTAAGCCTGTAAGGTCCTTTATAGCTGGTGTGTCCCTACTAGCCTCATGGGTCCTTAGCTAGTAAGTCCCTAGCTAGTGCATTTCTATCCCAATACGCCCTTCTTCTCAATATTGGTCTAACACCAAATCTTATGTGATTTTCTAATAGGTCTCCTTGTTTAAGAAGACCTCTACAATATTTGGCCTCAAATGCCTCTCAGACTTATGATAAGTCACTTCTGAGCTAATATTGTAATACGCGGTATTTTTGTTTGTCTTTTAGGGTCGGGTTTTACCTGAATTAGTCAGACTAGGTTGTGACACTTGATTACATATTTAAAAATCCTTTTCCTTTCACTTAGTAAAATGCTAGAGTGGAAATATTAACCTGATTAAGTTTAATAAATAAATAAAATTAAGAGAAAATAAAAAGATAATTAAAATAAATAAAATAAATATGTTATTAATTATTGTAACTAGTATCAATATTATATAGGTTTTATAAATAAAAATCAAGGGAGAGAGTTAGAGGTTAGAAAACTAAAAGTTAGGGAGAAGAAGAAGGAGGTGAAGCTAGGGTTTCTTTTAAAGGAGAAGACTATGGAAATCAGTAGAGGATCATTGAAATTGAGGTAGAATGCTAAACCCTTTCGTTATGGGTGTTTTCTCTGGGTGTTTTATTTTATATTGTTAGGTTTGTTAATTTATTCGCATAAATATATATATCTCTGATTGATGATTAGGCTTCTTATATAACATGATTGGGTATCTTTGGATAAATTTTGAGAATAATTCACCGTAAATTCACCGTTGAATGTTTGTTTTAATTTAGATTATGATTTCTGAAATTTCTGAATAGTTTCGCTTTATCATGTTTTTGATTGATTTAGGTAATCTTAATGATGTTAGAATTATTTGTAATCTTAACAAAAGTTGTAGCTATGTATGATATCTTTCAATATGATTTGGATATGCTCAATTTCAGGTTATTATGAATTTACTATAAATTATTTAATAATAACATATAATCTGCCCAGTTTTTAGGATGTCATTGTAAATTCAATATCTTTTGTTTGAACTGTTGGTTTGCTGTGAATTTCGGATATGTTGTTTTTGGTTTATTCATGTAGGTTCCTTTAAAATTTGAAGACGATCATATAAAGTTATTAATATGAAATATATAATATAATATTTCTATATTTAGTTTGTTTGATTAAAAGCTTAAAGGAAATTCATGTTGTTTGTTCATATGTTGTCAAACCATGGTTGCTTGTATTTTTTGTAAAAATGATTTACAAATTTGAAACGAGTTCATGTTTTACCGTTAGATGGAACAAGGTTCCATGCTAACGGCGGGTAATAATCCCCGAGAGTAAAACGAGTAATGATCCCCGAGACTTAAATGGGTAATGATCCCCATGTAGGAACTTATGTTCCTGACCATCGACGGCGGCTGTCCATGGCAGATAAACGATAGGTGGAGTACGAACCAAGGTCATTCGTACCATGAACTCACTTGTTAAAATCTAATTAAAAAAAATTATTTGAAATATTATTAATATTGTGAAGTCTTGTTTTGAAATCTTAATTAAATGATTTGTTTGAAACAATATTGGTATTGTGAATTCTTGATTGAACAAATGAATTAACTGATTTGTTGAAAATAATATTTGTGAGATAATTTTGTTAGTTGAATATATCATTGATTGATCGAAATCATGTCGTATACCCATGCTATATGTTATTTGACTCATTGATATTGTTATGCATGTTTTAAGATTAGGAATGCATTCTACTGAGTTGTCATCTCACCCCAATTGACATTCTTGCAGATTACATGGAAGTTGGAAGTGAAAGCTATAAATGCATAGCTTAGTGATTGCATTTGCCTTTATTGTATTTCTTGAAATGTAATTTGAATTAATATGTTTGGTTAAAAATATTGTGAACAATGATTAGTGGATCCATATGCTTAAATTCATCTTATTTAAAAATCCAATTATACTAGATTAGTTGAAATATATATGCATAAATATTTTTCTGTCCCGTAACGCCTTGAGTTCGGATCTCCATATGGGTTTGACCTTAGTATGGAACTCGGGGCGTTACAAATACTTATCCATTAAATATGCCATGTTACTTTCAAGCAAGTACATGACCACTAAACTTCCCAGACTCGATATTAATCAGTCTGAGTATCAATCCAGTGAGTCGTACAACTTGCCTCACTGACTTAGCAAGTCATTTGAATTGACTTGACTCAATCAAAACAATAGTAGCTCATGACTCCACTATTTCCAAGAGATATCAAATACAACAAACATAGGGGGCTTCTCATTGGGGTATTGGTATGGCGGTCTACGACAATCGTGGATGGTGATACCACATCCACGAACAAGAATGTAACAAGTAGAGGGCAGTTACAAAGCAGTTGAGAGGATGAAGAGTAGTGGTCATACAAGTCTTCCCTACTTTCCGGGCACCATCCCACTACAATCTCCATAATCACCACTTCTCCACCTCTCTCTAACTTCCGCGACTTACGAAAAATTAATGTGTATCCTTTGAACTATAAATAGATGATTCTCATCTATTCGAAACAAGAACATATGTGATAATCAGTCTAGAGAAACAAAAACATACAAATATAGCGATTCCACTCAGATAATACTTTCTTCTTCACACTACCTATCATACTGATATTTTCTCAACCTTATTTGCTTCCCTCCCCTAAGAGCAACTGCAGCGGTCGATCAGACCAAAGAGCAAAGACCAGGAATGCTCTTTGGTCCGATTTTGTGAGCCGCAACGGACGACTAAATGTGGTATTTGGTCCAGAAATTGAACAGTATTCGATCAGGTTTAGTCAAGAAACTGGACCAAAACAGATATAGTCTGACGCCAATTTAAGACAGCATTTTGGGAAAACGCCATTGTACGAGGACGTTTATAAACACAAACGTCATTACTGAAAAACGTCTATCAAAACGTTTATTTAGAGTAGCGTTTTTGAAACGTTGTATTTAAAACAGCGTAATTTATACAAACGGCAAGCTAGAAGAGCGTGTGGGATGAACGTTCCTCTTTCAGAGCGTTAATTGCCAAAACGTTTGAGCAGAAGAACGTTAATTGACAAAACGTCGGAGCAGATGAACGTTGACACATTGAAGCTGCTCTAAGAAAACGTTAAAATTTGAAACGTTTAAGAAGAAAAACGTTTTGGTTGAAAACGGTCTCCTAGTATGCCGTTATGTTGAAATGCTTGACTTTTGACTTTGCTTGACTTTTTTGTAACGCTCGCTCATACTAACGTGACCTTTCTTCACGCTCGTCTACACTAACGTTACCTAAAGTTAACTAAAGTTAACGTTGTTACACAGCAACGTTTAAATGGTAACGCTCCTCTACACCAACGATTTTTTTCCGAACGTTGTTTTATGTTAACGTTTTATTTTAAATGCTGTTTTAGTCGAGCGTTTTAGTTTTGACGCTTCAGTGCAGTAACGTTTAGATTTACGCTTTACTAAAGTGACGTTTTAGTACGTAACGCTTCATTACAGGAGCGTCATTCAAAAACGCTAATGTAGATGAACGTCAAAAACATAACGTTTGTCTAGTTAAACGTCTGTGTAATATATGTTATTGTAGTATAGCGTTTGATAATTAACGCTTATTTACACCAGCGTGTTATCATATTTAGTCAGGTTTGTGTTGCGGTTTTTTTTTTTAACGACCAAACAGATTTGGTCTTTGATCGATGGTCTGGTCCAACCGCTGCAGTTGCTCTAAGACCTACCAAAATCCTTTTGATCTTTGTAATCGAAGCAGGACGTGAACGACCATTTCTTGGTTTAGGCTCGTCCTGTTCGAGCTTGATCTCTCGAACTTACCTGAAAGTACCATTTTGCAGTACATTTTTTTTCACCCTAAAACATTGTTCCAAAAAAATACTCCCTCCGTTTCAGGAAAAGAGTTACTTTTCCTATTTGCACAATTGTTAAGGCAAGATGAGAGAGAATAAATTTTGTAATTTATTTCCTGATTTACCCTAACAAAAAGTTTAATACTACATATATCTTTATAATGAGAATAATAACATTTCTTAAAATAATAAGGATAGTTTTGAAAGTTTGTTATATTGAAAATGAAAGTAACTCTTTTGTTGGAACAAAAATTTAAAGAGAAAGTAACTCTTTTCCTGAAACGGAGGGAGTATTTGTTGTTCTGAACTAAGCAAGGGACTCAATATTAATGGTGGTTTTTTCCCGCAGTTACAATTTTCCTCTGGTCCCGAATTAGAAGAATATAACATGTACTAATAATCTCGATTTCGTAGGAAGTTGAAAATATACTCTACTAATGGTAATAAGCGCTATGTGTTGATCCCTATAAACTATTTTAATATATATAATTAGATCATTTTCCTTGACCAGATTATTAAAATTAGGATATTTTCTTGCAAATAGAGGCATTTCTGGCACCCGGTTAAAAAGATTTGTCTTTGTTTTTGGCTTTTATATATCCGGGAGCTTGAACCGTGTATGGGGAAAAGTTTTCCAGTGTATATATATTTGTATTGTCAATACTTATTTATGTATTGAATATTCATTGATTGGACTACTCCTAGATGGATTACCCGCTAGGATAGAGCGACCTTGTCCCAAAATACCAGTGGTGATTGTTACAACTCCTCCCACATGTTCTATGACAATATATAATATTCTAAACATACTATTTATTCACCTCCTTCCTTGACCTTGTTCTCGAATACTGAGTTCCTAGATGAATTTCCTACTAGTATAGAGCAACTTGAACTTGTTATATGTGCAATAATTATATATATGAATTCCTTGAACTTGTTTTATATATATGCATCAAAGATAATACTCATATTGAGTGATACTAATCCATTATTTTTTTTCACAATATCTACACAGGCCTTCAGTACTCGAAGTTAATTTATCAATATTATATTCATCCGCTCGAATGAATTATTGAACTAGTTCAAGTTACAAGTGCAATAATTCCATATCTGAATTCCTCAAACTTTTTCTATATACATGCATCAATAATTAGACTCGCATTGAGCGATACCAATCCATTATTGTTATTCACAGTATCTACATAGGCCTTCAGTACTTGAAGTCTATTTACTAGTAAATATCCATCCGCTCGAATGAACTACTAAACTAATTCATGATTATTCTCAAATGAACTATATGAATTTACTCTAGTATTGTTTCTAATTCAGGTTTAATATATTTACGTGTTCGTCACCTAAATTATGCACGAAATATGTTGAGATTCACAAGAATAGCTTGCGGCTAAATTTGACACTAAGAGTCAAGTTGGTGTTGCTATGGTCATGCCAACCACTCAAAGAGCTCAGTGCAAACAAGCACCAACTACAACATTCAAGGTTGGTGCGTCTAGCGCCAACACCTAATGACCAAGAAAGGCGCTTATTAGCACCAGCAATAACTTTTTTGGAGCTAGCAATAATCAACGCCAACTCCTATTATCGCTGATTTCCTTTGACGCCAACATCATTTTTTCCTGGCGCTTACGACAACCAGTGTCATCTCCTTCGACGACAACACCATCTCTGCACGGTTTTGTCGCTGGCCTAATGCCATTGAGTCCCCTAGCCAACTCCATTTGTTTATTGTTTTCAATGGCACTAGGGCAATGACCCTCCCTTGATAGCATTAACATTAACTAGTGCATCATGCTCTATAGCTCGGGACGAAGCCGTATGATGGGAAAGTCTCACGTACAGTTTCCTGAGTAGAGAGTGGTTACCTACTGGAGCTTCGACCAACCATACCACCGGTCAATTCGTGGGAATATCACATCTATCAGCATCAACACATGCGTATGAGCACGTCGTTGTGCTTCTCTGTGTCTTAACTACTCTTTTGCATACCATGAGTTGTTCGTGTCTCTACTTGATGCCCGAGCCATAAGTACTATGTAATCAAGTGTGTAACTAGTTATGCCAATACTTGGTATCATCTACAGACGAGGTTGATTGATGCCACGAGCTTACATCGTCAATGGAGTGATTCCACTAGTTTGTTGATGCGTGTTGTAAGTACAACAAATTAATCAAGATATTTACCACTAATTAACTAGTAATATAACGGTAGTAAGGATCCTTGCCACAGAGAGCTGTGTAATTGATAGGTTATTTAGATTAGAAAAACTAGAATAATTACTAAAAGGGGGTTTTGTGAACTAATTAACTGAAAAATAAAAATAAAGAAAATAATAAGAAAAAAAGATAATTAGGGAGTTATTCGCAACTACCAAACGTTAACTCAATTAGTATACTTATCTATCTTTCGTTAGAATCCTTCGTCACCAACCGTAGAATAGCAGGTACGCTTAGCTATCCCCAAAAATCCTAATATCACCGGATAACAGGTATGCTTAGTCACCAGATTCTATCCAACTGAGCCACCTTGAGGTTCGCTTACAAGATGTAACTCAAAGCGCTTTAAGATTTGTGAATGCAGGTTTGATCCCAGCAGTTAAACTCAGTACGTTTGGTTCACTTAATGGTGTTGTCTTCACACACGATTGCTCCACAAAATCCCTCTACAAGGTCTCATGTTTTCTACTTGTGTAGGAGATGCTCGAAAATTACGGATTTCTCAACTCTCTACTAGCATTAGAATGATCAATATACTAATCCAATTATACACTTGAACAATCTAGAAATCAATCAGAAACCCTAGATGTAGTGAAAACAAACAATAATGATTAAAACTCCAAATAGCTTGTATAACTAATAAAGCTTCATGTCTAGAACGTTGAATTCATCCTTAATCAATAAAAGGTTTAGCTGCTCAAATTACAAAAAATAATGGTTTCCCATAAAGGGGTAAACCTTAGGTTTTTTTATGTAGAATTATAGTAAGACATATGTAGATTAATTAAGAGATATATCGTTTGAGCCTTGGATGTCTTCTGTAATAGCCTTCAATGCTTGGCCCTCAAGTATCCTCTACTTCTAGGGTTTAGAATCCCATTTGAACTAAGTTTCCTTGATTTGGAAGTTAAAAACACATCAAAACGGATCCCATATAGGTTAGCCACAGTCGGCATGGTCGATTCCCATGAGTCGTGCCGACTGTAGGACCAAAATAACTCCAATTCTCTGTCAAAAACTTGTTACAATCGGCATAGTCGATTCCTAATGGACTGTGCTGAATTTAGGGCTTAAAATCCAAGTATTATGTCTAAAAAATTTAAGGTCGGCATAGTTCGTTAAGGTGCCGACTGTTATGTTGTATATGGTTTTTTTTTGCTTCGGTTGTTTTGTTCGTAACTTCTTCATCCGAACTTGGAATGACCTCATTCTTTTTGCGCTCACTTAGTATTCTCGTACTCTTTAATATGGTATTAAGAAATCCTAGATATAAATGAGTTGAATTTGGTATTTGGCCCTTCTCCATTGGTATACTTCCTTTTATCACTTTGTAACTCCTTTTTGGATGATTCACTTAATATGACACGTAAGATAGAAAACAAGAGTAATAACAAGTAATATGCAAGAATTATAGCTAATACAAGTATGGATTTGAAACTAAAAACATGTAATTAAACACTTATCAAATTCCCCTACACTTAGCTTTTGCTAAATTTCGAGCAAATTACTTACCTAAACTAAAATACAAAAACTCCCTTTCGTCGAGGACACAGTTGCACTTAGCATGTGCAACAAATCTTTAAGCCTCTAGGTGTCCCTAGTGGAAGATTTATAGTCTCGTGGGGTTTACAAGAGGTACACCCATAAAATCTATTCCAACATCAAAGTTACAAGCATCCAAAAAGCTATGAAGGCATAAAGTTTTTGCTCACTAATAATAAGAAGTTAGAAATGTCAAAGAACATTATTCTCATGCTTAACTCTTGAGTTAGGAGAAAACCAACCATATGAAAGAATTCATCCTCGAGTGCGATCGAATAAGCATTCTGCCTTGACTTGTGCCTCACCTATTGGGTTTTATGAAATTGCATTCAAAATACGCACTTTATGGTTCTCATGTGTGCAGGAAGGAGTGAGGATATAAATCCATCGCACGTTGAATGGTGGGAAGAAAAAGAAAAATTTTGAAATATATTTTGTAATCCCATAGAAACGTGGGACGAAAAAAAGCTTTTTTTTTCTCTGACGATCTCTAAGAAAGGAAATCAACCACTATGTGAGGATAAGAATGCTTACTTAACTTCTCACCCGGTCTACAGTCAACACCACTCTCACAGCAAATAGAAACGTCTTCGTTCTTCAGTCTTCAACTGTTAATGATGAACTCTTGAATTTCGTAGAACTTTGACAATTGTAACTCTTTTCCTCAACTCCTTGTTGCTTTAAACTTCGTTCTATATTTTTTCTTCCCCATGGCTTTATTAAAATTATACAAAAGAAATATGCACTAAAGCAATATAATATATTTATTTAAAATTTTTTTATGAAGATTTTAATTGATGTACAAACTAACAAATGAAACTAATATGGCCGTGGGATAAGGATTTCACCACTTGATTATTCACAACTTGTATTGCCTCGGTATCATAAACTTTATAAAAACTCACATATTTTGCTTTTTTTCTCTTGTACTTAATCTTGCTTCACTTTTGATATAGAATTTTGCTCCTCTTATTGTTGCTTGTAAACCTTGACTGTATTCAACTTCCTTCATGATTTTGATATCGCTCCGCTTGTTGATGATGATGTGTTTCTATTGCTACTTTGTCGAGAGAATGGTGTTAACTGCAAAGTAGACTACAAGATAAAGTAAGCAATTCTGGTGACACCATTGTGATTGAAGAAATAGCACCCAAGAGATCAAAAAGAGTACAAAATTTGGCGCGAGGTTGAGTATCTCATCATTCTACCCGGAATTAGCGTAAGATGACACATACTCTAAAGGATAATTTTTAGACATATACAAAGAATTGAAGGTTCGGTGCCTCGCTTGATGTAACAATAGGTAGTCTCCGCTAATGATTGATCAGCTTCTCTAATATTGTATTCTTTCTGCACCTAATTCGCCACCGACGGTTTAAGTCATTTTTTGTCATTTTCTGCCTCTCAACAACTAAGAAACCCGAATATAGTTCTCTAATACTTCTAAGTTCAGTTATTTCGGTAAGAACTCCGTATGTAAACTTATCTAGAAGTATACTAAGTGATTCTAAAATATCTAAAAGTTTAAGGTTTTCATGCAAATATGTACAAAAAGTTTTAAATAGATTTACCTACAAAAATGAAAACTCTAAGTAAAGACTAAAAACTCTATATGCTAAATACTTCCCCACACTTAAATTTTATTGTCCTCAATGTAAATTAACTCTTCTAATGTAAAATCAAGATGGGAAACCAAGTAATGATATAAAAAACTACTAAAAATAAAAATATAAAACCAATTGCCCCTCATTCATGTCAAGACTCCGATGGTGCTAGAATCAAACACATCTAGTGGTGGATAATTCTTAAGAATTTTAATAGCGCATATACCCAACGCTAGTGAGTTATTATTTAAAAATCAGGTTAACAACTCTTTGGGGAACTATTTCGATTGGGAGAAGAGGTTCAAAAAATATAGAAATATGCAGAGGACTAGACAAAACTTTCACGATCTCTTTTACTCATCATTCTTAAAGAACGTCAATGAATTACTTACCTCATGTGTGTCGTGGTCCTCTATCAAACTCTTTGAAAGCCATTGTTCAGCAGTTTCTGCTTCAACCGAAATCTTGACATCATTATAATCCTTGGCAAGGTTAATTGTGTCTTCCACGAAATTAATCAATTTGGACTCATTCTTAATCACCGTCTCTTCAACATTCTCGTCATTGGAGTCACGGTCCTCTTCAAGAAAAAATTTCTCGGTGCAAATCCTAAGATCTTCTTTTGAGTATGTTACACCATTTAGAACAATAAATAGGTGATACCAATCTCCTCCTTTTGAATATGCAAATGATCATTATTATGATCAGGAGTCGGGATAACCTCATCATTGTTGCAAGGATTTTTCCAAAGGTTGCTTATCTTTGGAACCGTCAGCATAATTTTCGTCAACTTCATAATATTCATTATCCCAACAATGTTGGAATTCCATATGTATGACCCTATTAATTTCCTGAAGAGTTTCTTCTGATGCACCATCTTCTTCCAGTTGATCGTGTTTTTTAGAGAGTTTTCTGATGTTTATAAGTACCATTACTCACAATAGAGTTTCTAGGCCACATTTCTTCCCTTTGAATGGGTGAATGATCATAAATATGAGCAATAGGAGCGGGTCTAGATGTACTATCATAAATTTTGAAGTTCCAAACTCTCAGACATCAGCACATTACTAGAAAACAACTGATCAAAATTATAACTATCCTCCCATCCTTGTGATTATTCACTTACATACCCGTTGTAAGGTTATTTGATGTGATTGTAGATGGTGGTAAGAATGGGTTTGTTTCAGTACTTATGAAGATTTGATTTTTAGACTCAATTCTAATAATAATTAAACTAGAAAACTCAAAACAAAGTTGGTATTAATATTATAAAAAAAAGCATTGAGACTCAGGATTCCACCATTAACCAATTAAAGTGATTTAATCTAATCAATATTCATGCAATTCTTTATATCTAAAGTGATTCTAATATGTTGCAAAAGTATATTTACAAAGTAACAATTGTAAATCGAAAGTATAGAACATCAATAACCCTAGGCTAAGCATGCTCTATCAAAAGAAATCACAACTGCTTAATAAGAATCCTCAAATAAATTTTTAATCAGAGCAAATAATCATAAAAGAAATTGTAAAAATCAATTAAAATAGAAATATACCACTTTTCTTGGAACAATGGCTTCCTCCGTCGCCTCAGCAAAGGGATATATCCCTTCATGCTCAAAACACTCTCAAAAGATAGGTACTTAGCTAAAAAAATGTTTACAAAGGTGAAAAGAATAGAAAATAATAAAAGCAGCAAGTTTGCAACGGTTTATGGATGTGGCAGACTCGTTGTTACAAACTAAGTGTTACAAACTGAGGATAAACATTGCAAAGCTTAAACGTTTTAGCAACAACTCCTTCAACCTTTAGGCGACAGTTTCTTCCTCGTGAGCAGATTTTCTGATTATTTTTTTTGATTCCTTCGTTTTCTGGCAGACCCAGCACCCCCA